>CALNXK010000265.1:0-5000 GCA_942486035.1 Porites lobata
TCACAATTATCACTAATCTGCAGTAATCTAATTTTTTAGCCTAAAAAAGTGGAAGTTTAAGTCATAATAATATTGCAATAGAAAAAGGAACGGAAATTAGATTACACATTATCTTTTTAACAGAAATTTAACAAATGTTTAGGCACCGATTCTTACGTATTTGTCATGTTGTCCTTATGCAAAATAAACATCTGTAAGAGGGGAAAATTAACCCCGGCATATCCTGGATTTACCACTGAAAAGAATAACTCTAAGATTTTGAACGTACCTTTTGTAACCTATGCTTATCCGTAACAATATTTCCTCCTTTTAAAAAAATAACGAAAATAACAAATCACTGGACCTCTTCATAGTTTCTGAGATAGACAACGCGTTGGAACGAGAATAGTTATTTACCTTTGTCTCGCAGAAGTCGTTCGTCTTGAGATAACATGGGGTAACAAACCCATAGTTAATTGAGTGGAATGGTGATGAACCCGTCAGACTCCTTTGTTATATGTTTTTGTGGACCTGAAAGTGCACAACGTTCTAAAGAATTCCTATCATTTTGATTGTATTGACCAATAAAAACGTTGCATTAATTTATTCCGTAACAATTTGCCAACAGAAAACAAAGGATTGTGTACTTTAAGGGTGCTTTCAACATAAACTGCAGCACTGTTGTTTTATCACTGATGTTTGCCGCTTTTCATAACCAGTCTCCTCTAATAACTATGAACAAACCTATGTTGAGGTCGCTATGAAGGAGAAATACGGCGAAAGAGGATAATTCCCTTGAATCGCAAACTTTATGGCGAAATATTAAATTAAGTCGAGGTTGGACAATTAAGAGGACCACACTGAGTCTAAACAATAAAGGTTTTTAAATGCGACTAGCGGCCATACCGGTACCGAGTCCTTGAAATTTCTTTCTTTTTTTCGGCTTTGAGGAGTATAACACACTGGCTAAGCAGAATTCTAACGATCGTTGCGTGGTCTTATCAGGGGCACCCAACGGCAATTTTCGGGAAAATATCTGTTCGGAAGACGATTTGAGAACTAGAATTTTCGGAGCATTTGTTGTAAAACTTCTTGCTTGCCTGCCTCTCTTAGGATTTTCGAACATCTACAAAATGGTATAATTACTCATTTTTAACGGATTTTGACCCTAAAAAAGGCCACCTAGAATTTTCGGGAGCCTTTTCCTGGCTGAAATTTTTGAGAAGGTAAGTTTTTATCCCTATAATTTTCGGATCACTAGATTTTCAGCTAGGAAATCCGAACAGATGAAAAGTTTTAGGGATAAAAAAATATGCCTATATCTACCGTTTGAATACTAAAATACGTTCAACAATGCTATGTTAAGTGGTTTTGAACTATATCCTCGTTGGGTGCCCCTGTCTTATGCGAACTAAATTGTAATTAAGTATCCTGATTACAATTTTCGGATCTCAGTATAATTGTCTTGGTTTGGGTAAATGAAATTCAGCGTATCAATATTTCAAGCATTCAAAAGTAAGAGGAAAGTATTTGTCTTTTAATACTTTGGTTAATTTCTCGACGAAAACACTGCTTCTAATAAAAGCCATGAAAATTTTGATTTTAAGCAAATATTCAGACGTTATAAGCAAACTAAATATACATACAAGGGAATAAAAAAGTGTGCGGACTCGATAAACTGAATATTGAAATGCAAATCTGAACAACTTGTTAATGCCACATAACTAACTCGCAAATGTTTTCAATGAATATCTCTTGCTTCATTGCTTGCTCTGTAAAGTGGCCAGGGTGAAGCCGGTAAATCCTTTGCTGTAACAAGCTACACCTCAGTAGGGCAAGATGGAACCTTCCTGCCCGCTTGTTTCGATGTAATGTGCGTCTTCGTAAGACTTAATCATCTAAGTATGGAAAGAAAAAAAAATACAGCTTTCTGTGGTCGAGATTCGCCCTAGATTATCTTTAAATCAAAATATTAACTTTTGTTGTGGCGGGGGTAAATAAAATAATTTTTCGGATTCAAAATAATTCAGTAATTGACTTGCATCATGGAAATGATGAAGTCGGCTATCAATTTCGTGGCGGAGACCTCACCTAATAACTGTCTGTGAAATTTTGGGCCACATAAAACAAATGATATAATCTTCGTTTGGTTTATTTTTTATTCAAAATTATAAGTGCTCTAGGTTCACACAAATTCCCGTATTCCTCAGTGGGATGTTGTGTTTTTTGCCTTTATTATATATAGTATAAAATGTCCTGACAGATTAACTGGAAGCGTTTCAAAGTTAAAATTTTAGGTCCTAAAATTATTACTTGAAAATATGATTTTAGGACCTAAAGGAAACAGAAGAACAGAGGAACCTCTTCCCCTGCATTTTTCAATACATTGCCATGGTAGTGGTGACAGTGCAGTGATTGGACCCACGTGCCTACCCTTCTAAGTTTCCGCATAAATCTTACAATTGACTTACCTCAAAGATTTTTACCCCCTACCCCCACAAACAAAGCAAATGAGATCTTCTAAACACGTACAAACAAGTTGGACTATATTGCCACGTATTGCTAAGAGGTATAATGTTCAACAGAGTGGATTTTTCTTCATTTGAAGCAAGATGTGTACCAAGCAAGAAGTCCGTGTGCAGTTGTTGTCGGCTTTCTTCTTCGTAGCTGCACTTTCTTACCAAGACGTTGAAGGTATAAAAGAGAATATTCATCTCTGTATTTTGTTTTTACACTTATTTTTATTATTTTTACTTTTTTGTATTTCCCAGCGCTGAGTATCAAAACTGGAATATGCAAGGTCACCATTACTACTCCTGGTCTGTTTGCGTGTGAAAAGGTTTCCTTTGAGAATCCTTTCAATGGCGGGCAGGATGTGAAAGTTTTCGTTTCCAAAAGCCACACAACAAAGAGTTATGGTGGTGGAGATGGCGCGGCTATTTGGGTGGAATCTGTGGATAATAAAGAATTTACAGTTTGTGTTTTGGAGTACGGAGATGGTTCTAGTGGGGCTGCGAAAGTGAACTGGATGGCGCTGCAATCTGTTCCTGTTGACGCTCAACTAGACACAGTCCCGTTGGATTCTTGGACTACTGGAGAAAAGTGTAAAAGGATCGCCTTTGAAAAAGGTTACCTCTGTTTCCCTTTGCGTTTTCGTTAAGTTAATAGTTCTTACTCATTTACTAGGTATTTCTGTTTGCTCAAACCTAGACACAAGATTTCACTACGTCATTTTTTAAGCTTTGCTTGACTAAGTCGCTTTAACTTCCTCTTTCTTTATTTAGCTCGTAGGAGCTGCAGACTTGCCATTTGTAGTCCTCCTTATATCTTTAAGTCATGCGATATAACATTGTTGCATCATAAAATTCGATTCTTTATTTGTTTACCAAGATCTGACATATATTGCTACCTCTATTTTCTTCCATCAAAGTTATCTTGCAATCTGTCCTCCACTTTTCTTGATCATTTCAATTTTTTTATTTACATTAACACTTCTTTAAAAAGGTTTAACAATCTTCATATTTTTGCTAATTTTTGCTCTAAAAAATTTAGTGAGAAAGTCTATATTTCGATTCCTTTTGTGACTACGTTGCCAAGTTCATGATTATCATTTTATTTGCTGATTTGCAAATTCTGTGTTTATTTCGTAAAACTGTTCTTAGTTTTTCATCTGCACTAGGAAATTCCATCCAATTTGCTTCTTTCAAGTTCAAAATGATTTTTTCTATCACACTTCCATCGTTTTATATCATACCCTTGTTTGTTTGAAAGATAAATGTAATTGATGATTTATTTCCTTCTCTTTTACTTTTTCAGCGTTTCTCAATTCCTCCGAGCATCTACGTAACATCTCGTCACCAAATTCTCAAGAGACCTCAGGACGCCTTGGCATTGTGGGTAGAGGATGTACGCAGAGACAGTTTTAAGGTTTGCCTCAGGGAAACTAAGATTTTTGATGGTCTGCATAAAAACATCAAGGTGGTAAGTGAATTCCTTTTGTTACCTGTTACATGTTTGAAAGTAGACTCACGCGACAACCAAGCGGTTCCTCCCTTGCTGCAACTTACAGGGGCTGTGCCCTAGCAGAACCCAGTTGCCTCTGAGCTCTACCTTTGCTCTTTGCCTACTAGGAAATCGTAGCTTTTTTCATCCTATCCTAGATCCTATGTTGGCTACCCTATGTTGGGTACCCTGTGATTTACACAGGAACAGAGCAATGGGCTCCCAGTCTCTTAGAAACAACCTTGACTTGAGAAAGAATATATTGATAACATTGTTAACACTTTTTCACTTGTCCTTCAGGACTGGATAGCATTTGTTAAGCTGATGACGCTGAATTCTACCTTGATCAATGGCGTTGTAACAACAAAGAATAACTCACCACTAAACAAGCAACAAAGCAAGGCCCTCTGTCAGGTAAAGTAACTAATAAACTATACTGTTTTGGTTTCTCAGTCACTTATATTAATAAACAGAAAATATCGTCAACTATTTAAACAACATATTATCGTCAACTATTTAGACAACATATATCATATACCGCATATGTGTAGAAAAACTTAATAACGCTGATTCTTTTCTTGTTTTTTTTATAGATAATAAAGTTCACTGATGCTTTCTATGCCCCTCCGATAGTAATGGTTTCACCAAGACTCAGTTACCATAACAACAACTCCCGTTTCTCGGCTTCTGGAACTTGTAACGCAGTTACTGTGTGGATTCAGGTAACATATGAAACTTGGAGCCATTTTTCTTAGCCCATTGCGTCCTTAGGCTGCCTTCTTATTTCGTCCCTTCGAACTTACTTTTAGCATTGTCTCTGTTTCAATTTTTCACGTCGTTTAAGGAGTCCAAAAAAGTTTTTTTTTTGTCTTCTTTTTTCACAATTTTTCCAACCAACCTGTGCACGCCACGGTTTCGCTTTCTAAACGACCTTTGGTAGTGACATAGAAGTTAAGGTAAGAAAATACCTGATGATGCTTATTAATGATTGATAATCTAATACTTCTAATGATTGTGTC
>CALNXK010000265.1:10000-87500 GCA_942486035.1 Porites lobata
ACTATCAGAGAGCAAAAGAAAAAGGTTGCCCTATCCTGTCTCTAGTGATGGTAGTTGTATTTAATCAGTTTAGCAGGCTGCCTGTCATACTTCAGTGAATATTTAAAATGAAAATGAAATATAGATTATAAATGCCCTAATGCGGAACAAGTCTTTACCTTTATATAAATGTCAGAGACTGAATTTTTACAATTATGTAATTTCTTTTGACAGGACGCTACTTTTACTAAAGTTTATAACTCAACTCCACATGTGTTTGTTTCTGCCAATCATTCCACCAAAAATGGAAGTCAGAGTCCAATTCATAACAGCATAGCTGAGTGGGTAGAGGTATGTTTTTAGTTATTTATTTAATTATTTTCTTTTATTTATTTTATGAATTTGTGTAACATACCACTTGCAACCACACTTACATGTGTTGTGTGCATGTTTAAAAACCTTACGAAAATACGAATGACTGTAATTAACACTCTCTATTTTACAATACAGATAGCGTTCTATTGAGAATAACAGCTTATAGAACACAAAACGTGCAAAAAAACAGCTCAAAAGTTAAATTTTATCCGTTTAACTAACGATCAGGAATAACCCTTGGCTAGTAAAATGGCCATGAATTATGGAAAGTCGTTAAAACTGTGTTTAAAAAAAGCTGTGTAGCTGTATGGCAGAAGGTAAGCAAATGTTGTCAAACAAACAGCAATGAGAAAACTAAAATTGATGTTAAGCAAGAGAGAATGAGCTAAGAGAGCGAATCCCTGTGCCCCATGATGATTATTTGAAATCTATTGAAAGTTCGCACGCGTGCGATGAAGGTTATTTTTATATGCTGTTTCCGTGACCCGCGCGGTCTATATACTTTCCCGTGAACGCGACATATTTCGCCTCCAAACATTTGACAGCAGTTGACCAATTATCGCATGAGAGGTTTAAGTTGTTGACATGTAATAACGCGCACTCAATTGTCCTCTTTCCTCTTCCCTTTGAAGCCCTGTCATGCAAACTTGTTGAACAGGGTTGATCACTTCTTAACATGCGTCAAACTGAGAAATATGGAAAGTCTTCTGGTCAAGACCTACCTGAACTGTTCTATAGTTTTTTTTTTCTACTGGCAAGGGAGAAAATACGCCGTCAGCCGTCTGTGTGAACTACTTAATGAGCTGATAAACATCCCTTTCTTGCAGTACATCAACAAGACATGCTTTCGTGCTTGTGTCAAAGAATTATATGAAGCAAAATATGACCCATTGTCAGTAACGTACACAGTTTTGTCAGGTACTACTGCTACAAAACTAATCATAAACTTCAGTACTTACCAACTCTCTGAATAACAAAAAAGCAATACAAGCAATACACAAAAGGAATGCCCAAAAACTGGAGGAAATAATAAAAATAGCTTTCGGGTGATGATAAAAAACAACGTTCATCCCCTTTTCCAAATACATATTAATGTGTATAATGGAGTGCTTTATAATACTTGCAGTTGTTTTTGTCTTATGTATTGCCTTTATTTTGTCCTGAACACAAAGCTTCTGCTTTTCCATTTCCTTTTTTAATCACAAACTCCGGAAATAACAAATATGTTCGAAGTACATAACTGCACCTCAAGCTATACATTTTAAGCAATGTCATTTTACAGTTCATTAATTCCTACTTTGTATACGCACAGACATCTGTCCATCTGGATGGGATTACTTTAATGGATACTGCTATTTAACAAGCTCTGTATGCGCACCTTGGGTGACTGCTGTGTCCAACTGTTCAACTATGAACTCACATCTGGTAACAGTGCACAACCAAGAAGAAAATGTCTACATTCAGCACCGTCATAATGGAGAGCGATCATGGATTGGACTTAATGACCGAAGCGTTGAGGGATCATTTGTCTGGAAAAACAAGGAAATAACCAGTTTTCGGTTCTGGGCTCCGCAACAACCAAACGACTGGAAAAACGAAGACTGTGTTCACACTCTGGGTGCCAATGATGGCTACACTTGGAACGATGTGTCCTGCGATAACTGCTATAACTTTACTTGTGTTCAAGGTAAAAGCGGTCATCAGGTCCGTTTTACAACTTACATTAAATGATCTGTTAGTTGGCACCTGAGGTAATCTTATCTTCTGCAAAGGGTTGTGGTTCACTTCAATATTTTATGCTAGAAATGTAGCCAAAACGACAGAAAAACCACCCAATGTTAGCGCGCATGAATGTAGTATCATCTTTCAGTCATAGTTGGTAGAGAAGACTGGTTATGAAAGCTGGCAAACGGAATCAAAGCTTAAAATTGTAACATAGGTGCTGCAGTTTATGTTGGTAGCTATCTTCTTTTTTTCTCACAAAATGCGAATGAATAAAGTTAGGCAATGTTTTTATCGCCTGTGTACAGACCCCCCTTGCCCTTTTTGAGGGGAGGGTGCGTCCGTACACAGGCTACGATTTTATTGGTGAAAAGGATCAAAATGATAGGAATGCTATTGAACTTTTCACAACGTCGGATGAGTCCAAAAAAGGTAACCAAAAAAAACATATATACTGGTACAATAAAGACGTTTGTAGGGCTTCGAAGGCACTCCACTTTTATTAACTATTTTTCAGTTTATGTTTCAAACCTGACCGACTATGTCAAGGTAAAAATGGGCTCGCGACCGAGCTTATTAGACAGTTGTTAAGGTGTCATAACGTGAGGTGGAAGCATTGTGTCCAGTGTTTGGTAAAATTCAAAGAAATTTCGCTTTTTCTTTTCAAGAGTTTTATGATGAATTCAAGTTGAGAATATCATTTCAGAAAATAAGCACGTAGCAAAGGAAATGTGAGTGAATGAAACACCGTGGTTTTTTTTAGAAATTGACGAATGCACAACTAACTATCACAGATGTAATGTGAATGCTGCTTGCCAGAATACTGCGGGCTCATACAAATGTACTTGCAAAGCTGGATACTCTGGAAATGGCCGCAAATGTGTTGGTAAGTACTGAAGTTTGCTTTAAATGTCTTCCATATTTTGCTCTTTTGTTCGCAAACTGATCAACTTAGTTGTCCTTTGTTCTGAATTTATTTATAGACTAAATAAATATGCTTTATAGTGTATACACCCAACTGTTATGATTTTTTGTGGTCGAAACTTTCTAATTAGCCCTTAGTGGGTATTTAATCGGAATTTTAAGCAGTAAAAGAATATTTGCACTAATGTATGGAACAACCTTTTACACGAATTTTCATTCCTTCAATCGAAATAATTACGAACTTCCGTTTGGGGACATATTTGTTTTGACTTTAAGAACTTCACTGGTAATAACGTAAAAGTTTGAGTTGATTTAAAAAAGACTCGAAAATGAAAATTTCACTTTTAGGCCTCAAGGTCGCCCCAATTCCGACTGAAGGCAATAAAAAGCCCCCAGAGGTCTGACATGTCTTAATAAAGGACAGTCGAGAGGAAATATCAAGGAAGGTATTACCTTCGGCGCATGAAATCAAGGTCATAATTTTGTCTTTGTTTTTCGAAGTCGACGAGCGTAAGAGCAAAACCCATATATAACTGTGACAAAAATGCGTTACAAGGGAGATGGAAAGAAGTGTAGAGGTATCTATCTAGCACTCTTTAAAGGTGGCTTTCCAGCGTCGCGTAATTTTTAGCGTAGCGGAGCACCATGGGTAAGAAAATTTGGTAAACTATCCATCCCAGAAAATTTGGTTATGACGTAGCGTACGTCCGTCCGTACGGACTTTCCGGGTAGTGGAAAGTAGAGATTTTTTGGCGGGAAATCGCATGGCGCAACGCGTTAACGTCGCGCAATTATATCGAAACAGAACTATTCGAGACTCCTATCGCGGGACCTATTGAGTGCTTTAAGCCTTGACTTAATTAGAGTCAGAACGAACTATTATGCCGTTTGCTAGGTTCATGTGCGGTGCGTCTAAATGTACTACATTTGATAGGATAAATAAAGCTGAAATAATGAAATGGCTGACAACGGAAGTATTTGCAGTATTACAAGTCAGATGACATGATCTAGTCTGTGATTTATTAATATGAACCTAAGAGCGCCGGTAGTTTGTTTCTAGATGGAAGAAAAGTATCAGTTTCCAACCGTGAATAATAAATCATTCGATTCCAAATACAGTAGTCTGTTTCCGAAAATCCGTGGATACTAGCTAATAAAAGAGGAGGGGAGCCGAAACTGCCCCAGGCCCGTACAGAATCTCCGTGTATTCTTTCTTTTCCTGTTACGACAAGCTGGTGCTGAGAGTTTTACTAAATGCAGTTGGCAGAATTGTTACAACCTTTCAGTTGAAGTCTGTAGCTAAT
Source organism: Porites lobata (assembly GCA_942486035.1). NCBI lineage: Eukaryota > Metazoa > Cnidaria > Anthozoa > Scleractinia > Poritidae > Porites > Porites lobata. Next base: position 14,305 of record CALNXK010000265.1, read on the forward strand.
TTTCTTGCTACAAATACCTTTACGCGCGCACTGACATCCTCGTGATAGGCCGTCATCAAGGTAAAGGCACTCTTGTCCCCTTTCATCCAATAGAAAGTTTCCACCTCTGGAGAAAAAGGGAATGCGTGTAAACCCTTTTTTTTTCCTTTTCCCATCCTCCTTCGAAAGACACATTGACATTGTTGTGCACTCAGTTTGCTTTTACGTATAACATTGGAGCGGCCAATCAGGATCTGTCAGAACACTAAATCATTAACTTAACGCTATTAGTTTCAACAGAGTTCCCTTAAGCAATACCCTGTTTCTAGTTGCACGATGTAATTCTATCTTTTTCAAACGCCTGCAATTGACAGCTCTGGCCTTGGCGGAAGGCGGGAGATTAGGAAAGGATTATCAAAGTAAAGTAAAGAAAAGCTTTCGTTTCCCCTCATGCACACTCTTACCATTAGAGCTTAACCCAGCTAAAACTTCTAAAATTCTTTTCTATAAATGGCCAAATGGCATCTCGCAATACTCGTTAACAGTAGGGAATCTTCCCTCAATTGCGGTCAAAAGATTAAGGCATGACCAAAAGGTTATAGGCAATGTATTTACTATGGCCACTGTTAGTGTATCTTCCACTGGCTTCCCCAGACTGCTATAATTGGCCTGTTCTGATGCCGAGTCTCGATACTTAAACACGTGAAGAACCACTCTATAACCAGTGGAACGGCTGTAGTGATCGCAAACGACTGAACCAATTCAACCTTGTTTACTTTCAGTTTGACAGCTGAAGCTGACAGAGTATTTTGTCAACTTGTAATGTTTTTTACTGTCTTTTTCCACTGGATGCTTAAAATGAAATACAGCTGCTATCAACAGTCTTCTTTGATTCATGGCTGGTTTGTTTATTGAATTTTTGGTCGGGAAATGCGCCGGTTGCCAAAGTTGGAAATCCGATTTCGGATGCATCGCTTTCGTTTTTACCTTGCTGGATGGGGGTTGAAAAGTCCCTCAAGCGATTCTGGCCTTACTTTATAGCCTTCAAGAGCTGCATCTCGAATGGTAAGCCTAAGCAATTATTGTATACAGTGTATGTTTGTTTTTTTATATCTAATTTCATGAAGTCGAGCGCAGTTTATGAGGCTAATTTATGCACGTTTCTACAAAGATCTGAGACAATGATCTGATCTAGTATATATAAGCTTACAGAACTTTAAAAAGCCTTTAGTCGATATTTTCTCCGCATATAGAACGAAAAAAACGTTCCGAAGAGTATTTAGTTATAATTTTGGCTGTAGAAAGAAAGCTTTGAGCGATTTTCTTGCCTCGAGTTCATCTTTGAAAACAGTAAACACCAGGAAGCCGGCTAAAAGCTTTAAGCTTAAGCTTAAAGACTAAGGATTTTTAGAGACGCTTTAATACTTGTCTTCGTGAATGAAAATTGTTGTCTCTGTAAATGTTTCACCGAATTACATTTCTTTTATTTATTGTTAGTAGTCTCTTACAATTTTAATCGCTTTGCCGTTTGTTTTCAGTCGTTCATAAACAACGCTTGCCGCAGAGTACTCAAAATGCTGCTCGTATCAAACGCTTTTTAAGATTACACATCGTTATAAAACCATTTAATAAAAAAAATAAACACAATAAATTCTTTATTATGTTGAAGCGCGTAACTCTTTTAATGTTCACTGAAAATTTGGCGCTTGTCAAAAGTGAGAACCGGCTGGCCGTATAGGTGATTTTGGAAATTTTTGGAACGGTTTTGCTAAAAGCCCACGCGTGCTTCGTACGGTTCTGAATATTGAATGAGTGCAATTTGTCTTGAAAAATTGTGAAATACTGCATTTTGTGTGAGGTCTATATGATAAAAACAACGCCTCATATTACTGTTTCAGATGTGATGTATAAAAAGTATGAAATGTTGGTTTACACGCTCCCAGAGTTGTTGGCAAGATTTTGTTAAGTAAACTTGTCGAACGCAAAAAATTCGGCCTGATTTGTTTTCCAAAAATTCGTTTTCCAGGCCTAATCTACAGTGATCAAGAGCCATTATGGCTCTAAAATGTGATCGAAGATAATTGCTATTTTTTGGGTGTATATATACGGCTATCAATTCGATGTAAGATTTTTTTTTCACTCTAAAATCACTTAGCCTTAGCTTTCCCTTAAAGTTAACTGATTTGTGGATTACAAGTTTATTGTTTGATTTAAATTATAAATTTATTAATGGGAGCTTCGCTTTTAGCCCTGGCTAAATCTATATATTACGTGCGTAGGCTCTTTAGTTTTAAGTACGTATATAAAATAACGGCTATGTATCAAAGGTTGTGCGTAAACGTAAAACTTGAACCTCGCTCAACTTTTACACGCGGCCTTTCATACATTGCCTCCAGGGCCCTGACTGCCTCTATTATATTTACGCGCGTACATTTTACCTGCGTACGCACATAAATATTACGCGGAAGTGGAAATCCACCCTAAGTGTTCTTAATCACCAAACGATAGTTTATACATCCAGCACGTGCGGTCATTCCATTGCTTGTATTTATTCTCCTTGGCACCGGTTGTTCAAACCTTAGATAGCACTTTGCATCGGATAAATCACTACACAGTGGATACGTATTAGGGAAACTAGCTGCGCTATTTACTGGATGGTGATTTATCTAGCGGATAGCGTTATTCAGCCTTTGAACAAATTGTCCAGGTAATTCTATAACACTACCATGGCCACACAAGCCATCGCGTTCATCTGTAACGTAGATTTGAAAGGGTAGAATGTAAAGGAAGAATTATCAGTTTACTTGCCTTGTAAACGTAAAATAAATGCAATTTTATGATTTTCATGTAGATATCGACGAGTGTACAAGCAAAATCCATAACTGTGACAGAAATGCGTTATGTAAGAACACTGAAGGGTCTTTCACTTGCACCTGTAAACCTGGTTACAAGGGAGATGGCAAGAAGTGTAAAGGTAAATATCTCAGTAGAACACGCAATTATCGCATTCTCTGCTTTTAATTTATTAGACTGAGGCAAACAAATTTGTCGTGGATTCTTAGCTATGAACTGGAATTAGCCTAGAGTACAGGCTTAAGCCAGGGAATCTGTTCACATGCATTATTATTTTTAATGATTTTCCTCCCTGGTAGCCTCAACTCTAAGTTACTTCCAGCAACAGGAATCACTGCTCTTCTGAATGAATGAAGCAAGATCCGGGAAGCCGATTACCTGTATTATACCATTTTAAGTCTCTTTGAAAACGATTGCAGGCGCATTCTTCACAGTTGATCTCTAATGTTGATATCTATTTTGTTGTAGCGATACGATCCTGCAAAGACATCAAGGACTTAGGTATCTCCAATGGCGACGGGGAGTACTGGATTGACCCTGGAAAGACTAATAGTCCTTTTAAGGCATATTGTGACATGACAACTGACGGAGGTATGGTTTTAGTTGAAGCTAGGGAAAACCCATTTTTTTCTAAAGTAAGTTCAGGAAATTCTCAATACCAAAAAATATGAACAAAATTCACACCGATAATTTAGTCCTTACTTGTAACAATAGACTTTGTATGACAATTAGGAATTATTGGATGAGGTTGAGGTATCATCCGAAAATTATGCAGATCGAGAAGGCCTTCGGCCTCGGCGGATAACACCCCAAATGAGAGTATCCGGCTAATGACTTCGATGGTACAGGCTATCGCCAGACAAAAGGGACAGAAACAGAGAAGCCCGAGTACGAGTTACCTCAGTTGTTTTAGTACTGGTAGAGAATTTTACTGGTTTTGCGAAGAAAAAAAATACTTGATCTACTACCTAAAAACATAGCAAAAACAGCAAAAGTACATCTCATACTTGAAGAATATCTTCAAGACTAAGAATCCCAGTGGATACTGAATTTGCCGAGGAAAAGACACGTGAAATCCATCAGTTTATCAATTCTTCTTGTAACTGTCAAGTGTTACCATGGAGAAGCTGTTTGAATGAATAATAAGCCTCGTTTTAGTATCAACTTCAGACTAGCACCCGCCTAGCGAGTCACGAATTTCTTAGTCTCGGGTTCTTAGTTCTGTACAGTGCCGCCAACGATTCCCAAAGTAGACCGCAAATGATCCTCAACCGTAAATGATCCCCATTGTCGACCGCAAGCGAGTGAAAAGTAGAGGACTGGAATACTGTTTTAGGCATGGATGGTGAATGTGCTGAGAATTTGCACATCGCGTAGAACAATGAATAAATACAATTGTTTCGTTTAGTACAAAATGTATTTTTTTCTCATTTCGTTATTCAAGCATTTGATGTTTCGTTGCTGTGGAGATTTCGGACAGGAAGGACTTTAAGAAGGAAATGTTTCTTTCATTTTAACGCTTAGAAATAGGGAAATATGACCCCGGAATATGACTCCTGTATTTATCACTCTGTACAGGTTTTTGGTTTATTTCGAAATACGCTTAGTAAGTAAAACTCGTGAAAATGTTGTGTCTAGTGGTAAGGACCCTGTGGGCGCAAACCTGTGTATTCATTTTCCGTGTCTTTGCTGCTGGACACACAGACAGTTACAACATTAGGGAAACTGACAGAAACGAAGGAACGATTAAGTGGAAAATTTTGAACCTATGAGCAAAGAATTATCTTAATGGGGTTCAGTGTACTAGAGCGAGCTTTTATCTGGGGTCGTTTTCAGAGACTTTCGCCGTTACAAAAGTTATCATTTCCTAAAGTTGATACGAGGCAGGGTTTGAGCAATTTCTTCTTAAGAGTATTGCATCTAATTGAACCATAGTGTGTGAAGTTTAGTCCAGTGAAGCTTTAATGTTAACCAGCAATTAAGCAAGATTTATTGTTTTACTGAGCATTTAAGTGTTTCCTTTTTTATTTGCGTTTATTTATGTTATATTTACGGTTTCTTATATTTTCAGTCTTGGCATTTATTTGTTAAATTTATTCAGTTGAATTTTTAATACTTTTGGTGCTATAATAAACGTGACACGATGACCCAGTAACTTAAGTCCAGGCCATTCTGATTTTCCTCTTGGGATCATTTGCGGTCGACAATGGGGATCACTTTAGGTCGAGGATCATTTGCGGTCCATTTTGCGGATCATTTGCGGTCTGAGGATCGTTTACGGTCGGAATCAGTTGCGGTACTGTACAGTTCGCTTGAGTTATATTTAACAATGATTAAGCCCACGGTGAGTTTCCGCCGTGTGAATTATTTTGAACTAAACATTACTGCTTCTTTTGGCCCACATGACTGATAAACCAATGATAAACATTTATCGAATTTCAGGGGGATGGCTTCTTGTATCCAACGTTGTTTCGCACGGTTCTTCAACGACTCAGTTGCCAGTTAAGACATCGTACCGCGGAGTAAGCAGCAAAGAGATGTTACTCACAAAGAGTGCCATGAAGGAGCTGAGGAAGCACTTGCATTTCACTCAGATAAGATTTTACTGCAAGAAACGAGGAGGTCGTACATTTCACATCACCACGGCTGCTAACAGCAAAGGTGAGGCTGCTGTGAAATACTTCAGTGGTGAGACAGATGTGATGCCCGCCTCTTGTGGCTCGTTTGTGATCATGAGCGATGATAACTCGCGGTTAGCAACAGTCTGCAAGGATTGGGGATACCAAAGAGGTTCTTACAAAGTTGGCAAATGGGGGCACGAGAGAGATCAGAACAGATTATACGACCACGCTATTTTTAAATACTCAGCTTACCACTGGCTTCTTCAACCGTCTGGCAGGTGGGACTGCGACGATTATGGTGTGGGAGTGTCACGTGGCGATTTTTGGAAAGTCTTTGTGCGATAGGAAGTCACCATAACGAAAGTCTTCCTCAAAGTTTAAGGGTTTTGTTTTTTAAGGAAGCTTAATGCGTCGGCATTATTCAACACCAGGAACTAAGTTAAGAACTACTAAGAGGTACTGTATTAAATGGCATGGTATTAGATACAATAAAAACTAAGAAAGTAGGTGATTCAATAGTGTCGGCTTTCATTCTTACCCCCAAACCATGGAAATATGCAATTTAACGTAGATAGCCTACTGTAGCCTGCGAAAACATCCGTTTCTCCTGGCTTTTTGCCGCTGGGGACGTTTCGCGCGAAACGTCCCAAGCGGCGAAGAGCGAGGAGAAACGGATGTTTTCGCAGGCTAAGCCTACTGCAGTGGTCAAACTAGCTCCATAGCATGCTTGTTATTATATGCGTGTTCCTCGCCTATTTCCCAGAGGATTCTCCATTCCCTCCTTCACCGATCGACAGGACATAAGTGATGATCCAGATTGATGAAAAAATTCATAGTAAATCTTGCTTCCGTAAGTAGTTGCTACTGACCCCCCAGGATGGACTATCGTTTGAATTAAGGGACGTGATTAAAGTTCCAATATATTAAGCAGGCATGCCAAACTGTCTAGGGTGAACAGTGGCACGAACTCCTTAGAGCCACGCGCAAATTAGTTTTGGCTCGTTCCTCGCGACTTCACCGCTCCCATTACCGGAGGGACGGGGCTACCAATTATGTTTTATCCGGGAGGCTCCGTTTCGAGTTTCAACCCCTTGGCCTTTGATAGACCATTTTTGGACAGAAAAGGTACCCCTTCCGTATAATTTCTATTGACAAATGGTGCCCCTTTTCACATACCTAGTTTAGGGCACGGCATCCCTTTTAACTGCTATGAATGCACTGTCTTTTAACCCACTCAATTACTCACTTACTCATGCCCATGAATGCCGTCAGGCATGTAGGGCGGCAACAAAGGATCGACACTCCTGTAGCCTGCGTAGCTGGCGGTATTGTGTGGGTGCGAGATTAAAGGCCGTCAAATCTCACTCGACCATATTACAACGGCTCCGCCGCCAAATCTCACTCGACTACTACTCAATACCGCCAGCTACGCAGGCTAACACTACTCTCTGTTCTGGGCCAGCTTTAGCCTGCGTAGCAGGCGCTTGCAAGTAGTGGGCACAAGAAAAAACGGGCGCGCGAGAAGGAGACACGCGAGGGGAGAGGAAGCGCCTGCACGGAAGGCCACCGAAAATCGTTTCCCGCCCCCTCTCTAATTACTTGGCAGCCGTTGCGTGATCTGTCAAAAGTTTTGACAGAAAACGACTGACCTCGCAGAAACAAAGCAAGCCGCCAAAAAGCGTTGTACATTTTATCTTCGGTCTAAATATATCTGTTATAAAGATCAGCTGGGTCTTATCTGATTATAGAGCGATGGAGCAATAAACTGATGGTTAACACACAGCTTTAAATCGTTTTTTAACATGGGCACAATAAATAGGAAATAACAAAGTCAAAACTGGGTATCTTTTAAAGAATGCATGCTGTGTATTATAAAAACTAAAAATATTGTTCTGGTCAAACACCAACGATCACAGCGTACGTGGAAAATGACCATATTGCTTTTACTGCGCTAACTGGCAGCCCTTTTTGGAGCAGACATGTCTTACTAAGCGGACCTAAACCTCAGAACACAAACTGTACCGACATGTTTTCTACTGTAGTAATGAGACATAAACAGCAGACCTCAGGTCGCCTCGGAACGGCGAATAATACAATAGTGAAATGTTTTTTTCAAATTCATGTCCCTGGTAAGTGTTTCATTTCATCAATCATGTCCAAGTTTTGATGGTATACGTTCCATCGACAGCACAAGCCGTCAGGTTCTCCTGAGCAAAGAATATTTCCTCTGATCTTCATTGCAACGATTCGACAATTCTTTTGTCTCTCGCCACTTCTGTTGATGCGTATCCGATGTCAATTCTTTCCATCGTGAATACCGTTTGAACACTCCAACTTTTCTTTGAGATTACAGCCACATAGTCCCTTTAAACCAGATTGAAGTAACCTCCGAGACCTGAACTTCGATTGTATACAATTTAGTGTTTTCGGGAGCTAATGGTATAATGCAAGATCTTCACTACGTTGTCCATGTACTATTGATTGACAGTTTTCTCGCCCCGCGCGGTTAATTTTTCCCTCGGGAGCCTCTCGACCAATTGGAAATATCCGCACTCACAGAGTGCGAGTTGAAACGATTTTCGGGGGCCTTCCGTGCAGGCGCTCCCTCACCCCTTGCGTGTCTCCCTCGCGCGCGCCCGTTCTCTCTTTCGCGCCCGCTACTTCCAAGCGCCTGCTACGCAGGCTAGGCCAGCTTCTAAACGGTTCCCAAGGTTTGCTGCAGGGTCTTGAGCTCCCATTCCAAAGTCCAACTCCAAGTGTTCTTGAATAAAATGAATGAATAAAATATATGGATTTAGCCAGGGCTAATAGCGAATCTCTCGTTATAAACAAAAAAATGAAATCGTGTAATGCTAAACGGCGACGGTAATGAGAACGCGGGCAACAAAATAAATAGATCTAGGGTGTGTTTCTTTACTAAAATCCAAGATCCGATCCAAAATCCGGATCGTTAGGATTTTTCGTTAAGAGAAGAAACGTTCTATTCAAAAAAGTATTATTATTCATTCATTTCCAAAGAAAGGACCCACAATATCGACGGTATCTCGGCGAAAGAATAACACGGCTGCTGACTCGTTGATTGTATTCTGGACGATTATCTCAAGGATACTGCTTTAGAAGGGCTAAATGAAGCACCGAGTCTTGCCATAAGATATTTACTGGAAAAGTAGTCTTGCAACACTCGCGGGCGAAGTTGAGCAGCAATTTTTTTCTTGTGAACTAGAACAATGCAGGGCCTGTTTGTATTGCGATTTTACCACCCCGATAAAACGGATAAAATCGATCGTTTAATCCATGCCTCGGGTTCCAAAATGGCCTGTAACTGAGCAGTGTTGTCAAAAAGCTGGGCCGGGTTATTCGAAGCCAGGTTAAGATAACCCGGGGTTGGTGCAAAATTTGAACTCAGATGTGAGAGCTTAAAAAGCCAATTCAGTTGAATTCTCTTTGCCTACAAGTTGATGATTGGATACTGTAAAAAGAATGAGAAAATAATCCGAGAGAGTGCTTTTGATAAAAAGAAAAAGAAACCCGGGTGAAAATTTAACCCCGGGTTAACGCTAACCGGCGTTCGAACAACTGGGTCCTGATGTATGTATTAAAATTGTTTCGAGTTACCGCTGGCAGTATTCACTCTTTTCGGATCTGCGGTAAAAAAACACTTCGGATCCTGTATCCAAATTATCCGCTTTTGGATATGATCCAAAGAATCCACCTCCGTTGTGGATTATTTGGATCAAAAATCCGTTTTTGGATTCTAGTAAAGAAACGAAATATCCGTTTTCGGATTAAGAATCCGGATCTGGATTTTACAAAAGAAACGCACCCCTAATTAGCAAAATAAACAAATTTGCACGTCCTTTGTGTTGCACGACTACATTGCCGTTTTGCACTACTAAAACGTGAAACTTCCAAGTTACACATAATTTTTTATGGAGGAATTGTCGTTCACCAAAAATGTTCTTGCTTGTGTTCCTGCTCGGTTTTTATTTATTTCACTGCCGCTCATTTTCACCTTGCTGGCCACTAGCATTTCTCATTTTCTCACCGCCGTAATGAAATTTTCATGTTTTTCTTCCAACGAAATTCGTCGCCTTTTTTTTTAGTCACTCGCGCTAGCTCTTTCTCTGTTATCCACGTGAGTGTAGAGATCAAAAATAACTTCGAAAAATACTCGACTTTGTTGTTGTTTGTTCTCTCTAAAAGTCCGGGTGGCCATGCAATTTCCCGCCGAAACACCTCGAGTTGCCTGTGGTGTCATACCTGTTAATTGAGTTATTTTACATTGGTATACCTGTGGTGCAGACGGACGGAGGGTCGGACGGGCGTACAGTCACGTGATTACCAAAATTTCTCGGATGGATTACCAATCTTTTTTAGGTATAGGGCGTTCACGTGCGCTTACGCTTCACGCGAGCGTGCAGCTTCGCTATCACTAAAGCAGAAAGTGGTTCTTGACTTTTACAAAGCCTTTAAAAACCGTCTGCTAACCTTTTTAGTCCTTTACACACCGAACAGGAGATTTCCTTACCCTTCCATATACCTCTACTGGTGAAATCCCTACCCATTTATGTACTAGTGAAGCTGAAAAAAGGTGACCCCTTCGGTGGAGCTTCCGCATACGGCTCATTCTAGGGCGTACCCCCCGGATCCCTTCTCACGCGTTCTCTCGATATACTGTGACTCAAAAGAGAAAAAAGAGACTGCTTTCAGTCTACCAACTCCCATAAGCGACTGAACCGAAACACCAAATTTTTCCACTGGAAGCCCTATCGTTAAAACCTCTTGTAAACTACCACTATTTGGGGTGACGGTTACGTAATTTCCCATTACTTTTAATCTCTAGACACACTAGACACACTGAATGATCTGTAAGTTTGCTGTACGTAATACGCTACTCAGACTATAAGAAGAACTGTTAGAAGCAACATGGAAAAACGCGCATCATAACCAGGCAATAAGTTCTCTTCCAAAAAGTAGATGTTTCGGCACCTCTTCTCGAAAGAGACAATTGCGGTTTGATTTTCGTAAGCGATCCATTAAATCTTCTCATTTTGGGTGGTGGCCTTACGGATAGTTCGACTGTAATTGCACATTCCTCATTGATACCATTACCGCGTTGCGAAACGAAAGAGTGTTGTATTATTGATTGATTCATGTTGAAGCACTAGGAGTTTTTTTCGTGGTGCGACTGTCAGTGTACGATCGTGTGTCATGCGATCGTGTTATATGTATTAAGCCCCCATAATTTGAGAAAGTTAATGTAACGATACAAGGGGGAAAACGGCCATAAAACGAGTGGCCCTTTCAATTACCCATATGGCATAATTCACATACTGATATGTACCTGAAACCTGTAAAAAGTACCGGGCCTTTTCGGACAGAGCCTCCCCATATGTATTCATTAATTGCGAACACTCTTAGTCTACAAAAATAAACTCTATTCTCTAGGATGGAAGCCTCTGCATTTCATGAGGAGTCGTTTGCATCTCTGTTTAGCAATTTCAAGTGTTTTCACAGATTAATCGATTTGTAAAATTTTCATTTTGTTACTGGATCCACAATTAATAATATATAATAATTATTCACCGAAGTGGAGGTGGCTAGTGGTAACTTTTACCGAAGCCACGAAGCGGCGAGGTAAATATTCACCACTAGCCACCGACACTGAGGTGAATAATTGTTTTAGTATATACTAAAACAGTGAGATAATTGAGTACAAAATGGATGATTTTCAACTCATTTACTGTTGCCAACGATTACAATTTTGGCGCGCAATGACCGAACGACCGCGGTCGTCGCTTTTTCTTGGCGACAAATAAAACTTTTGAAGGTATTTGTTTAGCTCTTGCGGGGAAATTTCTTCAGAAGGAGTTGTGAATTCTTTTTGTATTTAAAATCATTCTGTAAAAAAGATTATTAAATTTAGTTTTAAGCTTATTTATGAACAAGTCAACTAAATAAAGTAACGCAAGACTTAAGCTTAATTTGCATTTGTAAACAAAAAACTTTTTCACCGGTTTTTTTTGCATTTTGTTAACTTATATTTGAAACACCAAACACTTTCAATCTTTTACCGGAGTAGAATGACTCAAAACGTTGTGGAATCTAGACTGACATCTAGTTCGAGAAAAAAAGCCGATGAGTAAATGGCGCGTTGAATTGACATGGTGAAAATACCCTAAATTTGAATTTTTTTTCGTGACTAAACAAATGTTTGATTTCAACGCATAAAATGAGCATATTACAGGTTGAGTTCACCGTGACGTTTTGTATACTCTTGACTGCGTGATGAAATGACTACACTTAACGTCCGAAAATTAGTTCTGACCAGGAAAGTTTAGGTTAATTTTTCAGGCTATCAGCCTGTCCGACAAACTTAAGACGAAGGTTATTCTTCGTTTTATTACAAAGTTCTAAACAGAGATATAAGGAAGTGATCATGAGGTGAGTGGTATCTTGAGGGACAACCAGCCGTATAACTGTGATTTTCACTGCTTATATTAGTTGTATTGACGATAGAAATGAGCGACATTTATACCTAATGTAAAGCGCTCATAGATCAAGGAGGTTTTTTTACAGCGGTTTTCCCATATTTTCACTTTTCATACCAAGTAATATATATCCACGGTCTAGCCAAATGTCCTGTATGTCACACAAATATATAAATCGGGTAATTATCACTATAATCTGCAATAATCAATTTTTTTTAGCCCAAAAGAGGAAGTTTAATTCACAATAATATTGTAATAGAAAAAAGGAACGGAAATTAGATTACACATTATCTTTTAACAGAAATTTAGCAAATGTTTAGGCAGTGATTCTTACATATTTTGCCATGTTGTCATTATGCAAAATAAACATCTGTAAAAAGGGGAAAATTAACTCCGGTATATCTTGGATTTACCACTGAAAAGAATAACTCTAAGATTTTGAACGCACATTTTGTATCCCATGGTTATCTTTACCAATATTCCACCTTTTTAAAAAAAAATAACGGAATCATTGGACCCTTTCATGGTTTCTGAGATAGACAACGCGTTGGAACGAGAATAGTTATTTACCTTTGTCTAGCGGAAGTCGTTCGTCTTCATATGACATGGGGTAACAACCTATGTTGAGGTCGCTATAAAGGAGAAATACGGCGAAAGAGGATAATTCCCTTGAATCGCAAACTTTATAGCGAAACATTAAATTTAGTCGAGGTTGGACAATTAAGAGGACCACTATGAGTCTAAACAATAAAGGTTTTTACCCTCGAGGCTCAAATACGACTAGAAGCAATACAGTACCGAGTCCTTGAAATTTCTTTCTTTTTTTCAGAGTATAACACGCTGACTAAGCAGAATTCTAACGATCGTTGTGTGATCTTATGCGAACTAAATTTTAATCAAGTATCCTGATTACAATTTTCGGATCTCAGTATAATTGTCTTGGTCTGAAATGGGTAAATGAAATTCAGCGTATCAATATCAAGCATTCAAAAGTAAGAGGAAAGTGTTTGTCTTTTAATACTTTGGTTAATTTCTCGACGAAAACGTTGCTTCTAATAAAAGCCATGAAAATTTTAATTTTAAGCAAATATTCAGAAATTATAAGCAAGCTAAATATACATACAAGGGAATAAAAAAGTGTGCGGACTCGATAAACTGAATATTGAAATGCAAATCTGAACAACTTGTTAATGCCACATAACTAACTCGCAAATGTTTTCAATGAATATCTCTTGCTTCACTGCTTGCTCTGTTAACTGGCCAGGGTGATGTAAACTCTTCGCTGTATGTAACAAGCTACACCTGCATGCGGGGGCAAGATGTAACCTTCCTGCCCGCTTGAGTTCGATGGAATGTGCGTGTTCGTAAGACTTAATCATCAAAGTATGGAAAGGAGAAAAAAATACACTTTTCTGTGGTCGAGATTCGCCCTAGATTATCTTTAAATCAAAATATTAACTTTTTTTGTGGCGGGGGTAAATAATTTAATTTTTCGGATTCAAAATAATTCAGTAAGGCTTGCATCATGGAAATGATGAAATCGGCTATCAATTTCGTGGCTGAGACCTCATCTAATAACTGTCCGTGAAATTTTGGGCCACATAAAACAAATGATATAATCTTCGTTCGGTTTATTTTTTATTCAAGATTATAAGTGCTCTAGGTTCACACAAATTCCCGTATTCCTCAGTGGGTTGTTGTGTTTTTTGCCTTTATTATATATAGTATAAAATATCCTGACAGATCAACTGGAAGCGTTTCAAAGTTAAAATTTTAAGTCCTAAAATTATATTTTGAAAACATAATTTTAGGACCTAAAGGAAACAGAAGAACAGAGGAACCTCTTCCCCTGCATTTTTCAATACATCGCCACGGTAGTGGTGACAGTGCAGTGATTGGACCCACGTGTCTACCCTTCTCAGTTTCCGCATAAATCTTACAATTGACTACCTCAAAGATCTTTACCCCCTAACCCCCCAAACAAAGCGAATGAGATCTACTAAACGCGTAAAAACAAGTTGGACTATATTGCCACGTATTGCTAAGAGGTATAATGTTCAACAGAGTGGATTTTTCTTCATTCGAAGCAAGATGTGTACCGAGCAAGAAGTCCGTGTGCAGTTGTTGTTGGCTTTCTTCTTCGTAGCTGCACTTTCCTACCAAGAAGTTGAAGGTATAAAAGAGAATATTCATCCCTGTATTTCGTTTTTGCAACTTATTTTTATTATTTTTACTTTTTGTATTTCCCAGTGCTGAGTATCAAAACTGGAATATGCAATTTCACCATTACTACTCCTGGTCTGTTTGCGTGTGAAAAGGTTTCCTTTGAGAATACTTTCAATGGCGGGCAGGATGTGAAAGTTTTCGTTTCCAAAAGCCACACAACAAACAGTTATAGTGGTGGAAATGGCGCGGCTATTTGGGTGGAATCTGTGGATAATAAAGAATTTACAGTTTGTGTTTTGGAGTACGGAGATGGTTCTAGTAGGACTGCGAAAGTGAACTGGATGGCGCTGCAATCTGTTCCTGTTGGCGCTCAACTAGACACAATCTCGTTGGATTCTTGGACTACTGGAGAAAAGTGTAAAAGGATCGCCTTTGAAAAGGTTACCTCTGTTTCCCCTTGCGTTTTCGTTAAGTTAATAGTTCTTACTCATTTACTAGGTATTTCTGTTTGCTCAAACCTAGACACAAGATTTCACTACGTCATTTTTTAAGCTTTGCTTGACTAATTGGCTTTAACTTCCTCTTTCTTTATTTAGCTCGTAGGAGCTGCAGACTTTCCATTTGACGTCCTCCTTATATCTTTAAGTCATGCGATATAACATTGTTGCATCATAAAATACGATTCTTTATTTGTTTACCAAGATCTGACATATATTGCTACCTCTATTTTCTTCCATCAAAGTTATCTTGCAATCTGTCCTCCACTTTTCTTGGTCATGTCAATTTTTTTATTTACATTAACACATCTTTAAAAAGGTTTAACAATCTTCATATTTTTGCTAATTTTTACTCTAAAAAATTTAGTGAGAAAGTCTATATTTCGATTCCTTTTGTGACTACGTTGCCAAGTTCATGATTATCATTTTATTTGCTGATTTGCAAATTCTGTTTTTATTTCTTAAAACTGTTCTTAGTTTTTCATCTGCACCAGGAAATTCCATGCAATTTGCTTCTTTCAAGTTCAAAATGATTTTTTCTATCACACTTCCCTCGTTTTATATCATACCCTTGTTTGTTTGAAAAAGAAATGTAATTGATTATTTGTTTTCTTCTCTTTTACTTTTTCAGCGTTTCTCAATTCCTCCGAGCATCTACGTAACAGCTCGTCACCAAATTCTCAAGAGACCTCAGGACGCCTTGGCATTGTGGGTAGAGGATGTACGCAGAGACAGTTTTAAGGTTTGCCTCAGGGAAACTAAGATTTATGATGGTCTGCATAAAAACATCAAGGTGGTAAGTGAATTCCTTTTGTTACCTGTTACATGTTTGAAAGTAGACTCACGCGACAACCAAGCGGTTCCTCCCTTGCTGCAACTTACAGGGGCTGTGCCCTAGCAGAACCCAGTTGCCTCTGAGCTCTACCTTTGCTCTTTGCCTACTAGGAAATCGTAGCTTTTTTCATCCTATCCTAGATCCTATGTTGGGTACCCTGTGATTTACACAGGTTTAGAGCAATGGGCTCCCAGTCTCTTAGAAACAACCTTGACTTGAGAAAGAATATATTGATAACATTGTTAACACTTTTTCACTTGTCCTTCAGGACTGGATAGCATTTGTTAAGCTCATGACGCTGAATTCTACCTTGATCCATGGCCTTGTAACAACAAAGAATAACTCACCACTAAAATTAAACAAGCAACAAAGCAAGGCCCTCTGTCAGGTAAAGTAACTAATAAACTATACTGTTTTGGTTTCTCAGTCACTTATATTCATAAACAGAAAATATCGTCAACTATTTAAACAACATATATCATATACCGCATATGTGTAGAAAAACTTAATAACGCTGATTCTTTTCTTTTCTTTTTTTTATAGATAATAAAGTTCACTGATGCTTTCTATGCCCCTCCGATAGTAATGGTTTCACCAAGACTCAGTTACCATAACAACAACTCCCGTTTCTCGGCTTCTGGAACTTGTAACGCAGTTACTGTGTGGATTCAGGTAACATATGAAACTTGGAGCCATTTTTCTTAGCCCATTGCGTCCTTAGGCTGCCTTCTTATCTCTTCCCTTCGAACTTACTTTTAGAATTGTCTCTGTTTCAATTTTTCACGTCGTTTAAGGAGTCCAAAAAAGTTTTTTTTTGTCTTCTTTTTTCACAATTTTTCCAACCAACCTGTGCACGCCACGGTTTCGCTTTCTAAACGACCTTTGGTAGTGACATAGCAGTTAAGGTAAGAAAATACCTGATGATGCTTAATGATTGATAATCTGATACTTCTTATGATTGTGTCTAGCATACCTTTACAAACGAAACCGAGGTGTGTATGAGAAGATACAGCAATAACGCCAATTATAAGGACATCGTACAACTGGATTACCTGGTGATTGGAGGTACGTAAACAATATATCAAAACCCTTGGTAAAGGTTGTATGCTGCAGTGTATCAAGTACATTTTATGACATGAATCTTTTGAAGTTGTTTCATGGAGAGCTTTTTTTCTCTAATTGATGCTATGTTTTTGTTATCTCTATTTTTGGGGATTGTAGATTTGGTTGACTGAGCTGAAAAACGGGATCATATGCATTCTTATCCTTTTCTTAGAGTCGCCAGTGTTGTTGCATCTACCTGCAATGCATCTTATCATCTTATCTTTTTAAGTTATGGGCGCTTTAAATCCATCTGTTGTTATTTGTTTAATTATCTTCAGACTTGGATCCCTGCATAGACGTTACGTGTTATTATTACAGCTTCTGTAAGGCGTTTGGACCCCATGATGCACGCTGTGTATGTGTGGATAGCTGCCCATCTTACAAAGAACCCGTTTGCTCATCAAATGGCACAACGTACGACAACAGATGTTTGTTTGAAAGAGAAGTTTGTCTACATCGACTAAACTTAACCGTGCAACATCCTGGCAGCTGTGAAGGTTAGTACATTTGTTTTTGAATCTGTTAAAAAGTGATTTTTTCTTTTTATTAGATTTCAGTATTAATCCCTTAGTGAATTTTTCGAATGAGCTATTTACTTACCCATGTAATCTGGAGGGAAAAACGGCGATAGATGCATGACTTTATGGAAGTACAGAATTTTACGTAATTTTGCTAAAACGTTTGTCATGCACAGGAGCAATGCTAATAAGAATACTGGTCAGAAAAAGTGGCGGATACAGTTATATTTAAGCATTTTAAGTTAATGCTCAACGAAAATATTTGTTTTTTTTATATATGTATCACTGAAAGAAATTTAAAACTGATTCTTCTCTCTCTGAGATTAGTAGTAGTAGTAGTAGTAGTAGTAGTAGTAGTGGTAGTGGTAGTGGTAGTGGTAGTGGTAGTGGTAGTGGTAGTGGTAGTGGTAGTGGTAGTGGTAGTGGTAGTGGTAGTGGTAGTGGTAGTGGTAGTGGTAGTGGTAGTGGTAGTGGTAGTGGTAGTAGTAGTACTGGTAGTAGTAGTAGTAGTAGTAGTAGTAGTAGTAGTAGTAGCAGTAATCGTTTGCATTTCGTACCCGGACGTAGCTCTGCCTGACATATTTGGATAACCTTTCCTAGAGTTATATTTTTTTAAGCATATCTGGAACTGAATCTTTTCTTTGCGCGAAGTAGTAGTTACAGTGAATGTTCACTTTCCTTTCCTTTAGCGCTTATAGGCTTGACCATTTGCCACCGTGTAGCTCTGCTCAGAATGCAAGTTCTAATCTCTCCACTGCTTGCCATGCTATTTACCTAATGCAGTGACAAGCGATACATTGTCCGGTGTGAAGTTTCCCTGGACTTGTATAGTAGAGAGTAACAACCCTCTTTATTAGAACCACTCATTTGCTGCTCTGTTAGCATTTTTAAGTTCTGGGTAAATGCCCTTTGCTCCGCATGCTTGTCATATTAATCTATAGTTCATCTTGAAATGTGTTTTCTAGGATTTCCTTTTCAGCGTGGTCGTCGTCACATGCCACATATTCCATCCTTGGGCTACTCTCACTGTCATGCCATTCATTTCAAACCGTTTGTGTTTTACCCTGACAAACCCATTCAAGTGCAGATAACTGTCAATCATATGGATACCAGTGACAAATCGTATGTCCATGACGCGGCAGTATCGTGGGTTGAAAATGTGAATAACGACGGATTCACTGCTTGTGTGATGGCGGCAGGATATAATGAACGAAAGTCGTATGCTAACGTGACAGTTGATTGGATGGCGTACCAAGGTGCTCCAGTGGGCGGCGTGACTGGTGAAGTGCGCATGTCACAGTGGTGGACTGGTACGACTTGTGCGACTGTCAGGTTTCCTACAGTGAGTGGCCTTTGTTGGGCTTTCTTGTCCTTTTCATTCTTTTCAAGATCATATCTTTTGAAACGCCTCACTTCTACTGAGTTCACTCAGTTAATAACAGATCGTTTTCAATATGCATCAGCAGTGATTTGTCGTTCTGGTGCAGCCGTACACTTATTACCAATTAATAGTCGAACAATGTCACTGTAGTACAAATTATTCTTTTACCAATTTCCAGCATATCACAAATGTCATGGGTTCCTTTTTGCAAAAATACGAAATTAATTCCTGTTCGTAGCTTTCTAAGAGTTGAGAGTTGCCTAACTCGCATTTATTTTTCAGGGAAAATTCTCTGTGATACCGTCGGTATTTGTGACTGCCAAGCATTACAATCCAGGATTAAAACGTGACGCAGCAAGCATATGGATTGAAGATGTCACACAATCATCCTGCAAAGTTTGCTTGAGAGAATTGCAAAACTACGCTGGATCACACCAAGACGTTGTTGTTGTAAGTAACGCTAATCTCATGGAATCGAACGAACAGCGTTTTTCGTTGGAAACTAAGTGCAGCAGACTGGTATCTTTCTCCATCTCATCTTTTCGCTTTTTACGCTTCCAGAAGTTGGTCCAGCAGAGATGCACGATTTTTTGCTTGAAAATATATTTCCCTCCATCTCTTTCCTCTTCATCCGGCTATGTCAACCTGACCATGTTATTGCTTTCTTATAACCTAAGATGTCGGTGGCTGTTTTATATAAACCTTGTTGAGAGATTACCATTTATATTTTATTTTCGACGTTGACACAATCTTTTGGTAGTTAGGACGTGAGACTGAAAAAGAATTCTTTCTTTCTATTCTTATTTATTTATTTACTTTATTTCAGAATTGGTTAGCGTTTTCATATCTTGACGAGCCTCCCTTCTCAGAACACAATTCGATTTACTTTTCGAATGATAAACCTCCCGCGCAGAGTCACTATAATGCCTTCTGCAAGGTCAGTATTCCAGTCCTTTCATTAGTCTTTTGGATTTCAATTCCCGTCACAGTGCAGTTAATTTTATTGAATAAATTTACTATCAGAGAGCAAAAGAAAACGGTTCCCCTATCATGTCTCTAGTGATGGTAGTTGCATTTAATCAGTTTATCAGGCTGTCTGTCATATTTCAGTGAATATTTAAAATGAAAATGAAATATAGATTATAAATGCCCTAATGCGGAACAAGTCTTTACCTTTATATAAATGTCAGAGACTGAATTTTTACATTTATGTAATTTCTTTTCACAGGACGCTACTTTTGCTAAAGTTCATAACTCAACTCCACATGTGTTTGTTTCTGCCAATCATTCCACCAAAAATGGAAGTCAGAGTCCAATTCATAACAGCATAGCTGAGTGGGTAGAGGTATGTTTTTATTTATCTATTTATCTACTTTTTCATTTATTTTATGAATTTCTGTAACATACCACTTGCAACCACACTTACATGTGTTGTGTGCATGTTTAAAAACCTTATGAATTTCAAAATACGAATGACTGTAATTAACACTCTCTATTTTACAATACAGATAGCGTCCTATTGAGAATAACAGCTTATAAAACGCCAAACGAGCGGAAAACAGCAGAAAAGTTTAATTTTATCCGTTTAACTAACGATCAGGCAAAACCCTAGTAAAATAGCCATGAATTATGGAAAGTTGTTAAAATTGTGTTTTAAAAAGCTGTGCAGCAGTATAGGAGATGGTAAGCCGCTGTTTTGTTTTTCCGGGAGACAAATGTTGTCAACAAAAAGCAATAGGAAAACTAAACTTGATGTTAAGCAAGCGAGAATGAGCTAAGAGAGCGAATTTCTGGGCCCCATGATGATTATTTGGAATCTATTGAAAGTTCGCACGCGTGCGATGAAGGTTATTTTTATCTGCTGTTTCCTTGACCCGCGCGGTCTACTTTCCCGTGCACGACATAATAATTTCGTCGCCAAACATTTGAAGTTTGGCAGCAGTTATAGCAATTATCGCATGAGAGGTTTAAGTTGTTGACATGTAATAACTTGCACTCAATTGTCCTCTTTCCTCTTCCCTTTGAAGCCCTGTCATGCAAACTTCTTAACATGTGTCAATCTGAGAAATATGGAAAGTCTTTCTAGTGAACACCTACCTGAACTGTTCTATAGTTTTTTTCTACAAGCAAGGGAGAAAAAACGCCGTCAGCCGTCTGTGTGAACTACTTAATGAGCTGATAAACATCCCTTTCTTGCAGTACATCAACAAGACAGGCTTTCGTGCTTGTGTCAAAGAATTATATGAAGCAAAATATGACCCACTGTCAGTAACGTACACAGTGTTGTCAGGTAAGTGCTCCACTGCTTCAAAACTAATAAACTTCAGTACTTACAAGTCTCTGAATAAATAAAAAAAAAGAATACAAGTAATACACAAAAGGAATGCACAAAAACTGGAGGAAATAAAAAAAATTGCATTCGGGTGATGATGAAAAACAGCGTTCATCCCTTTTTTCCAAATACATATTAATGTGACTGTATAATGGAGTGCTTTATAAAGCTTGCAGTAGTTTTTGTCTTATGTATTGCCTTTATTTTGTCCTGAACACAAAGCTTCTGCTTTTCCATTTCTTTTTTTAATCGCAAAAGCGGAAATAACAAAAATGTTCGAAGCACATAACTGCACGTAAAGCTATACATTTTAAGCGATATGATTATATGCAGTTCACAAATTCCTACTTTGTATACGCGCAGACATCTGTCCATCTGGATGGGATTACTTCAATGGATACTGCTATTTATCAAGCTCTGTATGCGCACCTTGGGTGACTGCTGTGTCCAACTGTTCAGCAATGAACTCATATCTGGTAACAGTACACAACCAAGAGGAAAATGTCTTCATTCAGCACCGTGATAATGGAGAGCGATCATGGATTGGACTTAATGACCGAAGCGTTGAGGGATCATTTGTCTGGACAAGCAAGGAAATAACCAGTTTTCGGTTCTGGGCTCCGCAACAACCAAACAACTGGAAAAACGAAGACTGTGTTCACACTCTGGGTGCCAATGATGGCTACACTTGGAACGATGTTTCCTGCGATAACTGCTATAACTATACTTGTGTTCAAGGTAAAAGAGGTCATCAGGTCCGTTTTACAATTTACATTAAATGATCTGTTAGTTGGCACCTGAGGGAATCTTATCTTCTGTAAAGGGTTGTGGCTTACTTCAATATTTCATGCCAGGAATGTAACCAAAACATCAAAAAAGCCATCTAATGTAAACGCGCATGAATGTAGTATTATCTTTCAGTCATAGTTAGTAGAGGAGATTGGTTATAAAAGCCGACAAACGGCATCAAAGCTTAAGATTTTAACAAAGGTGCTGCAGTTTATGTTGGTAGCTATCTT
Organism: Porites lobata; assembly: GCA_942486035.1. Classification (NCBI taxonomy): domain Eukaryota; kingdom Metazoa; phylum Cnidaria; class Anthozoa; order Scleractinia; family Poritidae; genus Porites; species Porites lobata. The sequence continues at coordinate 36,101 of CALNXK010000265.1, forward strand.
CTTTTATTTTCTCACAAAATGCGAATGAATAAATCAATGCGATGTTTTTATAGCCTGTGTACAGACGCCCCCTCCCCCTTTTTTTGAGGGGAGGAGGGCGTCTGTACACAGGCTACGATTTTATTGGTGACAGAATCAAAATGATAGGAATGGTATTGAACTTTTCACAACGTCGGTCAAGTCCGAAAAAGGTAACCAAAAAAAAAAACATATATACTGGTATTATAAAGACGTTTGTAGGGCTTCGAAGCCACTCCACTTTTATTAACTTTGCTTCAGTTTATGTGTCAAACCTGACCGAATATATCAAGGAAAAAATGGGCACGCGACCGAGCTTATTCGACAGTTGTTAAGGTGTCATAACGAGAGATGAAAGCATTGTGTCCAGTGTTTGACAAATTCAAAGAAATTTCCTTTTTTTCTTTTCAAGAGTTTTTGTATGAATTCAAGTTGAGAATATCATTTTAGAAAATATACACGTATCAATGTCATCGATCAACAATAGAACATGTGAGTGAATGAAGGGCCGTGATTTCTTTCAGAAATTGACGATTGCACGACTAACTATCACAGATGTAATGTGAATGCTGCTTGCCAGAATACCGTGGGCTCATACAAATGTACTTGCAAAGCTGGATATTCTGGAAATGGCCGCAAATGCGTTGGTAAGTACTGAAGTTTGCTTTCAGACATCGTCCATATTTTACCCTAAAACTTCGCAAACTGACTGAATTCATTCTTTTCTGATGTTGTTTGTTAATTAAAAAAAGTAGTTTACGCGTCTTTAGTATCTTTTTACGGACATCATACTGTATATGTACAGTGCTGTAATTAAGTTTTTCATTTATCTATTGTAGTCGTAAATTTCTTATAATTTCGAAATATTTCTAATAGGCTCTCAGTCTAAGGCGGCAACAATAAGCCACCAACCTTTAGTGGTAATTTAATGGATTTTGAGCAAACATATAGTCTGCCCTTTTGCTTCGCAAACTGAGTGTTGAGCTTATTTATAGACTAGATAAATATGCTTTGTTGTGTATGTATAGTACTGTTATTGATTTCTCTATCTTTAGTATTCGAAACTTTCTAATAAGCCTCCAGTCTAAGGCGGCACCAACCTTTAGTGGATGGATTTTGAGCATTATACTATCGCGTAGTTTTTACGTGACTGCGTAGGCGCGTTAGTTTTACGTACGTCAAAAAATAAGTAAGTAAAGAAAGTAAAATAAGGGTTATTTATGAAGCCCCCAGTCTAAGGCGGCACCAACCTTTCGTGGATGGATTTTGAGCATTATAAACAAACTTGCACCAATGTATGGAACAACGTTTTACACGAATTTTCACTCTTTCAATTAAAACAATTACGAAAACTGGTAGGTGTACTTCCGTTTGGGGATTGGATTGAATTTAAGAATTTCATTGGTAATAACCTTATAGTTTGATATGATTAAAAAATAAACTCGAAAATGAAAATTTCACTTTTAGGCCTCAAGGTCGCCCCAATTCAGACTGAAGACAATATAAAGCCCCAACGGGGTGTAAATAAAGGAAATTCGGAAGGAAATGTCGGGGAAGGTATTGCCTTGTTGTTTTTGGCACATGAAATCAATGTTTTATAATTTTGTCTTTGTTTATAGATATCGACGAGTGTAAGAGCAAAACCCATAACTGTGACAGAAATGCGTTATGTAAGAACACTGAGGGGTCCTTTACTTGCACCTGCAATCGCGGTTACAAGGGAGATGGAAAGAAGTGTAGAGGTAACTATCTAGCACTCTTTTAGTAAAGGTTGGTTTCCACTATCGCGTAATTTTTACGTGACTGCGTGAGCGCGTTAGTTTTACGTACGTGAGTAAAATAAGGGTTATGTATGAAAGATCGTGAGTAAAGGTAAAAGTTGACCCATGCTAAACTTTACGCGCGTTCATTTTACGAGCGTACTCGCGTAAATATTACGCGGCAGTGGAAATCCGCCCTAAGTTCTTAATAACCAAAGATAGTTTATACATCCAGCACACTCACTCATTCCACTGCTTTTATTTATTCTCCCTGGCACCGGTTGTTCAAACGTTGGATAGCGCTTTGCATCGGATAAATCACTACCCACTACTGGATGGCTATGAACAACTGGGCTATGTAACTTTGTAACCCCACCATATCCGCAGAAGCCACCGGTTTATCTGTAACGTAGAGTTAAAAGAGGAGAATGTCAAGAAAGAATTTTTAAAGTTATATATACCTGGTAAAATAAATGCAATTTATGTTTATCTTTGTTTTTTCAGAAATCGACGAGTGTACAAGCAAAACTCATAACTGTGACAGAAATGGGTTATGTAAGAACACTGAAGGGACTTTCACCTGCACCTGTAAACCCGGTTACAAGGGAGATGAGAAAAAGTGTAAAGGTATAAATATCTCAATAGCACACGCAATTCTCGCGTTGTCTGCTTTTATTAGTTAAACACATTTGTCATGGATTCTTAGCTATGAACTGGAATTAGCCTACATCAACGGGCTTAAGCCAGGGAATCTGTCCACATGCAATTATTCTTTAATGATTTTCCTCCCCAATAGCCTCAACTCAAAGTTACCTCCAGCAACAGCAATCACTGCTCTTCTGAATGAATGAAACAAGATCCGGGAAGCCGATGGCATATGTACCTGTATATTAGTACCATAGATTATAAGTCTCTTTGAAAACGATTGCAGGCTTGATTAATTCAGTAATTGAGCTTTGTGAAACTATCTTCACTTCTTCTTTAGTTTCATTTTACGCACGTTTTCTTCTTTTATTTTCACCTTAAGATTAAAGTGAAATTCTCGTTTCTTCATAGAAGCTTTGCAAACTTTTTCCAAACAACAATTCTTCAAAGTTGATCTCTGATGTTGATATCTATTTTGTTGTAGCGTCACGCGGGCTCGTTTCCTACGATCCCGCTCAATCATGCAAAGAAATCAAGGACTTAGGTATCTCCAATGGCGACGGGAAGTACTGGATTGACCCTGGAAGGACTAAAAGGCCTTTCAAGGCATATTGTGACATGACAACTGACGGAGGTAAGGTTTGACTTGAAGATGACACCTCTTTTATGCTGGTCTTATTTTATAAAATAAGTTCACAAAATATGCATTGTTTGTGCCAGGCCTCGTTTCGGGGACAACTTGAAAGACTGTTAGCATTTGCTTACCGAATCACGGATATCTTAGTTCGCGGGAGTCAACACATGGCTGATGAAAACTGATTGAATTTCAGGGGGATGGCTTCTTGTATCCAACGTTGTTTCGCACGGTTCTTCAACGACTCAGTTGCCAGTTAAGACATCGTACCGCGGAATAAGCAGCAAAGAGATGGTACTCACAAAAAGCGCCATGAAGGAGCTGAGAAAGCACTTGCATTTTACTCAGATGAGATTCCACTGCAAGAAAAGAGGAGGTCGCACATTTCACATCACCACGGCTGCTAATAGCAAAGGCGAAGCAGTTGCCAAATATCTTAGTGGTGAGACAGCTGTGATACCCGCTTCATGTGGCTCGTTTGTGATTATGAGCAATGATAACTCGCGGTTAGCAAGACTCTGCCAACATTGGGGAAAGGAAAATGGTTATTATAAAGTTGGCAAATGGGGCCATGAAAGAGATCAGGATAGATTATCCTTCCACACTGCTTTTGTATGGGACTACCCTCGTCAAGGAGTGGGGAATTATTTTTGGAATCTTGAACCAGGTGGCAGATGGGAATGCGACGATTTTAATGTTGGAGTGTCCCCTGGTGATTTTTGGAAAATATTCGTTCGCTAGATAGAAACTTGATAAGTCGAGGTCACCGTAACGAGAGCCTCAGTAAACGTTGACGCGGTTTATTTTTCAGGGCGTAGATAAACAGATCGACACTATTATTTGCACCGGTGTCTAGAGTACAAACCAGGGACGGCTTTAATGAGGTCTTTGTCAGATCGTAGTCGTTAGGAAACTGTAGAGCATTTTGTGGAATGACATTGCAGAAACAATAAAAACTAACTAAATGGGGAATTCAGGGATGTGTGGTTTACTCTTTCCCTGACGAAAAATGGAATTTAGGTTACACTCTAAATCAGAAAGATCTGTTTTAGCCCTAAAAACAGGGCCGTTTCGGTGAGTAAAATACAGTCCTATTTTTGGGTCTAATTTGGCTCCCTTAAATCAGAGCCAATACAGTCCAATTAGCTAGGGCTGATTTGGTTCCAGGTCTGAAATGGGCCCTACCGTGGGATGGAATAGCCTTTTGATAGAGCTTTTTTGGCCTAAATTGTGCTCAAATGGCTCCAGGAAGGGCTGAACCAGACTTTGGCCTGCAGGGCTGAATTGACACTTTGGGGCTGAAACAGATATTTTTAATTTACAGTTTAGGTAGCAGCAGTAGCCGTGAAGCGAACTTCCCAGCTTGTTTTATTATTTCTTTCCAGAGGGAGTACTTCCCTGCATCTGCAACCGACTGATCGGAGAGAAATTGTGATTAGGAAGTGCGACGACGAAAAGTCCTTAACTTAAAGTAAAAACTATGTAAAATTTGGGGATAAATTGCTCAAAGAATAGAAAAGTCATGTGGTAAAAGAAAATGGTATATTTTGATTTGAAGTGCCGTGCATATACCTGTTAAGCAAGCTTCACGTATCCACGAGTTTCTCATTTTGGGTTACAAAATGGTCTGAACCGTCCCTTTAGGTGACTTTTTGGTTCCAGACAAGGTCTTCAGGTATCTCGAAATGCTTGGGGCATATATCATATGGACGTTACGTCAGTTTTTCGTGGACTCAAACTTCTTATCAGCTCGAAGACAAAATGCGATCTATTTCTTTATATATTACTCGCACTATGAAAATCGAATAAGCTGGCGGAGGTCTTGCGTTTTTTTAGACCACGGACACGGGTTATTACCTCATTTTTAATTTACAGACCCCCCAGCTCTAGTTCATATGCTTTCAAAAATAGCCGCATTTTACACAAGCCTCGATTTGATGGTAATTTTTTCTTTAATTTTTAATGGAGTAGAATATCGCCCTAAAACGTTGTGGGACTACTCCGAGAAAAAAAGCCCACAAAAGAGAATTAATCAACAAATTTAATGTTACTAGTAGTTTCCAATGGAAAGTGAAGTGCTGTGAGTAAAGCATGACATTTCAAATAATTTGAATGAGTTGCAGTTTGTTTCGATTGTTGATTTTAATGACATTACCCGTTACAAATAACTGTTCATTTAACGCTTCACGACACGAAGGCGATCGATAAAAGCTGAAGTTTGAACGAAAATAAGTGTTTATATCGAGCTACATTGTATAAGAATCCGTGACAGTAAATCAACGTACTATTTGGCTGAAACCTCCACGATAAAGTTAAGAGCACGCGAGCAATGGAGTGAGTGAAAGAGTGAATTTCCAGTCCAGTTCAATAGTAAACTGGTCTCATACTACAGTAGTAACGCTTCGCAAGCGTATCAAATCATTTTCAATCGTTGCTTCCGTCGTGTATAAAAATGTTTTACTGCCAGGGGAGAACAAACCTTGTCACACTTTCTGAAATAAGTGTTTATATCGAGCTACATTCACTGCGAACGAAAGAACCTCGATTTCGAGGGCCAAACTTAAAATCGAGGCAAATGCGGTGATATGCATACATACATACACACATACATACATACACACACATACACACATACATACATGGTGTGTGTATGTGTGTGTGTGAGTTCGCGGTCAAAGTTAGCCTTCATAAGCCCATATTGTAATTATATTATCAAGACTAGTTTATCCTAAGTTTAGGAGACCTGACTCATTATAAGCCTAGTGTTTTCTTTCAGGTCTCCTCGCCATTTACTTTTTCTTTAATCTCATTATTCCAACCTTAAATTGCAAAATTTTGTATATATGGCAAATAAAGAATGAATGAATGAAAGAAAGCCTACGCGAAGGCCTCTGCACTGAGAAGAATAACACGTTTTCTTCCTCATGATTCAATGATAAAACTTTATAAAGCATTTATATTACCTCATCTAGAATACTGCAGTCCTTTGCTTGTAGACATAGGTACGGTCAACGCAACCGTCTCGAAGATGGCAACCGTTATATTTAAAGAACATTAATCAGGCACAACAAGTCAATGTCATACGACAAGTTGCGCACTACGGCTGGCATGACATCCTTATATTGTAGGCGCTTACACCAGGAGTTAATACTTCTTTTTAAATGCTTAAATGGTAGTGGACCTGCTTATATTGGAAGCCTTTTTAAATACAGGCATACACCGTATAGGCTAAGAGGCGAGGGCTTGAATTTGGAATTACCTAACTTTAATCTTAAATTTAAGAAGAATTCTTTCACTTATTCATTAACTAAGTTATGGAACAGCTTGCCTTCTGAAGTGCGTCTTTCAAGTGATGCTAATGACGCCAGAAGTAAATTGCACGATTGCAGCTTTTTAGAACGTGTCTTATAGTGCACGATTGCAGCTTTTAACTGTTTTTAGAACGAGTATTACAGTCTTCCTAGTCATGTTTTTAGTATGTGGCTTTTTAGTCGGTTTTATTTTTTTACTTTTTATGTTTTTATTACCAAGTTTTTTATATGTATATATTCATTGAGTTGTTTTTAAAATTGAATAATATTTTAACATAGCCGTAATTATTATAGATTTTATTTATACACGTTCGTATTTTGAACGAGTTTTTTAGCTCCTTGACGTATCGTGTTAAAATAAATGATTGATTGATTGATTGTTGCATTTAAGTTCTCTTTTTGTTTGCATTTTTTCTGTGTAATGTTCAAGGTTTCTTTGTTTTTCAGTCTTGGCATTTATTTGTTAAAATAATTCAGTTGAATTAATACGTTTTGTTGCGATAATAAACGTAACACGATGAACCAGTAACTTAAGTCCTGGCCATTCTCGGATTTTTCCTCTCGGGATCATTTGCGGTCGACAATGGGGATCATGTCCGGTCTGAGGACCACTTACGGTCGCGCGGGGATCAGTTGCGGTACTGCACAGTTCACCTGAGTTATATTGCAAAACATTGATGAGGCTCACAGTGGGTAGTATAGCCTCCCAGGTTTTTAGGGGTTCGTCACGCGTTCCTGACCGTGGAAGGGTACACCGTGGGTTTTCGCCGTGTGAATTATTTTGAACTAAACGTCACTGCTTGTTTTGGCCCACAAGACTGATAAACCAATGATAAACATTTATCGAATTTCAGGGGGATGGCTTCTCGTATCCAACGTTGTTTCGCACGGTTCATCTCCCACTCAGTTGCCAGTTAAGACATCGTCTCGCGGAGTAAGCAGCAAAGAAATGGTACTCACAAAAAGTGCCATGAAGGAGGTGAGAAATCACTTGCATTTCAACGGGATAAGATTCCACTGCAAAAAAAGAGGAGGTCGTACATTTCACATCACCACGGCTGCTAACAGCAAAGGTGAGGCTGCTGTGAAATACTTCAGTGGTGAGACAGATGTGATGCCTGCATCTTGTGGCTCGTTTGTGATCATGAGCAATGATAACTCGCGGTTGGCAAGAATCTGCAAGGATTGGGGATACCAAAGAGGTTCTCACAAAGTTGGCAAATGGGGGCACGAAAGAGATCAGAACAGATTATACGACCACCCTGCTTTTGCAAAGTCAGCTTACCACTGGCTTCTTCAACCGTCTAGCAGGTGAGAATGCGACGATTATAATGTGGGAGTGTCCCCTGGCGATTTTTGGCAAGTCTTTGTGCGATAGGAAGTCACCATTACGGAAGTCTTCCTCAAGGTTTAAGGGTAGTTTTGTTTTTCAAAGAAGCTTAACGCGATAAGAGATAAGAACTAGTGAGAGGTACTGTAATGGCCAGGAGCTTAATTATTGGCTCTTGAATGGTCTTATGAGTGAATGGAGAAAAAAATAACAACCCGTATTTAATGGCATGGAATTAGATACAATAAAAACAAAGAAAGTGGGTAATTCAGTAGTGTCGGTTTTCATTCTTAACCCCAAAACCATGGAAATATACAAGTTTATATACGTAAAAAGTCTGCTGCAGCAGTCAAACTAACCCAATAGCATGCTTGTAATTATATCCGTATTCCTCACGTCTTTCCGAGGGGATTCTTCTTTCCCTCCCCCACCGATTGACAGGACATAAGTGATGATCCACATTCATGAAAAAATTCATCATAAACCTTTTTCTTGGAGGTAGTTGCTACTGACCCTTCAGGATGGACTATCGTTTGAGTTAAGGGACGTGATTAAGGTTCCAGTATATTTAGCTGGCATGTCAAACTGTCTACCTTACTAAAAAAAATTGAAAATATATGTATCTAGGGTAACCAGTGGCACTTACTCCCAAGAGCCACGCGCGACGAGTGGAAAAGTAAAATTATGCAAATTAATTTTGGCTCGTTCCTAGCGCCTTCGCCTCTCCCATCTCCGGAGGGGGAGGGGACGGGAGGCTACCTAATTACGTTTTATACGGGGAGGCTCCATAGAGAGTTTTAACCCATTGACCTTTTATATACCATTTTTGACAGAAAAGGTACCCCTTTCCTATTCCTTCTACTGACAAATGGTCCCCCTTTCAAATACCTTGTTTAGAGAGTGGCATCCCTTTTAGTCCTTTACACAACGAATATCAGATTTCCTTACCCTTACATGTACCTCAGCTCGTTAAATCCCTACCCTTTCATATACCTGAAACCTGAAAAAGGTGCCCCCTTCGGGCGGAGCCTCCCCGTACAGGCCATTATAGGGAGTACCCCCCGGAACCCCTCTCAAGTGTGCTCTCGATATACTGTGACTCAAAAGAGAAAAAAGAGACTGCTCTCAGTCTACCAACTCCCATAAGCGACACATCTAACCGAAACACCACATTTGTTTGCACAGGAAGCCCTATATTTAGAACCTCTCGTAACCGACCACCTCGGAAATTCGAAGTAGTGGTCGTAACTAGAGCTGGTCGCTTACGAGAAAGCGCTCACGTAAGCGACCGCATGGTAAAACAATAGAGGGTGGTCGATTACGAGAGTTTAAGAAACTTTTTAATAATTCGCAAAGAATGGTGTTCATAACTAGAGCTGGTCGCTTACGAGAGAAGTCTCACGGAGAGCTTCGACTGTAGCTTCATCGGTATTTGAACCAACTCTATGATGACGACAGCTCCTAACCACACTGCGCCACGCTGCCACCGCTGCCACTAGTTAATTTGTGAGGTAAAATTATTAATTATATTTAAAACATTTTTCTCTGCCACTGTTTGAAGCTGGTGGAAAGAAAATTAGGTATTTACGCGTATTTCAAATCAATTTTGCATTATTGCATTTAATTTAATCTCGGGTTCAACGGCTGATCAATGTACGGAGCTGAAATTGCCAGTCCTTGCTATATGATGTGGGTCCCTAGACATTGACTACTTGCTTACGATCTAGGTACAACTAGATAGTCTGCGCAAAAGAATCTTGTAGTTGATCAATCGTGCTGAAAGCTTTCAACAGGTCGAGAAGCAGCAGAATAACGCATAGCTGTTTAAAGCCTAACGCTGAGTTAGTATTATGTCATGGCCATTTTATCAAAAATCAAGTAATTCATCTCCATTGTTGGAATAATTTTCCAATCTACCAATTACCTACAAAAAATACCAACATTTGTAAATTTACCAATGGTTTTTCAATGCTGAAGTGGTATTTTTTTTTTGGACGATTACAATGCTATGCCAACTTGAAATCTTATATTTTCCTTTTTTTTGGTAATTCATCCGTTTTTCACTTTGACAGTTGGGCTTCGAGGGACTCATTTCCGGGTTAGCAAACCGTCGGAACCGTATCGTTTTAGTTCTAGACAAGGTCTTCATGATTTGTTCGATCTTAAAAATGCTCGGAGCATATGTGCAGATACATAGAATCAAACTCTTTATCAGCGCCAGGCCAAAAGACGATATTTTTTCGTTATAAGATTCTTCTAACTCGAACAATCGAAAAAGTTGAGGGAGGTCTGACCTCTTTAAATTAAAATAAATTTGTTTTTCAAACTTCAAACAAGCATGAGATCAGCGATGTTTATTGCTTAGAAAAACGGAGGCATTTTAGGGCCGTATAAAGTCGTAAACTACTAGCTCAGGCTAAGGTTAAATATTATTCCAAGGAAAGATTTTGGAGCCGCTATAGTAAACGAACAAGTCGAAGCAATGTACGGTTAAACTATCTGTAGATCAAACTAGCCTGGCAGTTTAGAAGAGTTGTTAACCGATCATGATCATTACGAACAGAAATCGTGTACGGCCGGTTGTTTACTTCAGTTCTCGACTTGTTTGTCGTCCTGAATGTCATACAGCTATATGAGCTGTGTACAATCAAACCGATAGGTTGGTAGTATAGTCATGAAGTTTTAAATTCAACTTACCAGGTACTTACAAAGTTTCATAAAGTTTGTACAAAAAGTTTGTTTTGCTTTCGGAAAAAAGGATCAGAAAAACACTCAGTACTTGTGAAAAGAAAACTACCGTAATAAATGTGCTTATGTTTAATAAACTAGACTTTCAAAATTGTTTTCTTACTTTTAACTTTCGAGCTATCTACGAACATTAAAAGCTTATCTAAATTGTACAATATGCCACTTGCACTTAGAGGTCACGTGACCAATGCTTCTTTTAATCAATGAGTTGGAATCTTGCTGATGCCAAATATTGAGAGAACACATAAAAATTATCTTACACCCGAAATTTAAGAGGCAGCGCATTTAAGGGCGATATTTTATGGCACTTTGATTTTTCAACAAAGTAGTATCTAATGATCTGTATTGGACGCCATGTTGGAGGACATACTCTTGCCCTCCAACATGGCAGCCAAAACTACTTTTTGCTTATATCTTGTTAAACGTTTGATAGTTACGCTCAGTTGTGCTGTAAACATTACCACATCATCTTTTCAACATTTTCCTTGAAGTTTAAGTGCAAAATTTGTGTTCAGAAAGAGGTAATTCATAATTTTAAAAATCACATTTTGGTCACGTGACCAGCTACGAACTTACTCATTTTAAGAAAATGGTGCGGGTTTGAAAAACCAAATCACTATTATTTTGTTTAAGATATGACCCACTAATCGTTTTTCCAAGGCAAAATCATATAACTTTCATTTTCATAAAAACGATGTCACATGACCTCTTAGTGCAAATGGCCTATTAAAAAAAAAATTCTAGCAAGTTGTCCCTCTTTTGGAAACTAAGTGTCTTGTTTAGTTTCCTCTGCTTAAGCTTTTTGCAGAGAATCGAAACAGGATGCAAGTCTTGCATCAGAGCTAACTGGCTATTATTCTCAGAGAACAGAAAGTGAATCTGCCTACGAAACTAAACCAAGCAAAAACACCGAAGTTCGGCATTCGTTCGGCAAATGACCGCGTCTTGCATTAATCAAAATTTTATGTGTTTGCCCCCTTACTGATGATTAAAATTAGCCAATCAGCGTGCGAGATATAATTTGCTAGTTATTGTAAAAAATATCCTTTCTATAGTTTTTTTGCATTTTGTTAACTTATGTTTGCAACACTAAAGAATTTCAATTTTTTACTGGAGTCAGAATGACTCAAAACGTTGTGGAATCTAGACTGACATTTATTTCGAGAAAAAAAAAATCCGATGAGCAAATGGATTTACATAGTGAAAATACCTTAAATTTGTATTTTTTTTTTTCGTGACTAAACAAATGGTTGATTTCCATATTACAGGCTTAGTTCACCGTGACGTTTTGTAATGACTACACTACGTTCAAAAATTAGTTCTGACCAAAGAAAGGTTAAGTTAAACTTTCAGGCTATCAGCCTGTCCGACAAAGTTTAGACGAAGTTTATTCTTCGTTTTGTTACAAAGTTCAAAACAGAGATATCAGGAAGTAATATGAGGTAAGTGGTATCTCGAGGGACAACCAACCGTATAACTGTGGTTTTCAGTGCTTATATTAGTTGTATTGGCGATAGAAATGAACGACATTTATACGTAATGTAAAAGCGCTCATAGATCAAGAAGGTTTTTTTGTAGTGGTTTTTCCATTTTTTCACTTTTCATACTGGTAGTATATATCTACGGTCTAGCCAAACTCGTGTATGTCACGAAAATATAAATAAATCGCGTAATTATCACCAATCTGCAATAAAGATATTTTTTTCTTTAGGCTAAAAGTGGAAGTTTAAGTCATAATAATACTGCAATAGAAAAAAGGAACGGAAATTAGATTACACATTATCTTTTAACAGAAATTTAAGAAATGTTTAAGCACCGATTCTTACGTAATTTGCCATGTTGTCATTATGCAAAATAAACATCTGTAAAAAGGGGAAAATTAACTCCGGCATATCTTGGATTTACCACTGAAAAGAATAACTCTAAGATTTTGAACGTACCTTTTGTAACCTATGCTTATCTGTATCAATATTTCCTCCTTTTAAAAAAATAACGAAAATAACAAAATCATTGGACCCCTTCATGGTTTCTGAGATAGACAACGCGTTGGAACGAGAATAGTTGTTACATAACGTGGGGTAACAAACTTATGTTGAGGTCGCTATGAAGGAGAAATACGGCGAAAGAGGATAATTCCCTTGAATCGCAAACTTTATAGCGAAACATTAAATTAAGTCGAGGTTGGACAATTAAGAGGACCACTCTGAGTCTAAACAATAAAGGTTTTTAGTCTCAAGGCTCAAATACCACTAGAGGCCATACCGGGTACCGAGTCCTTGAAATTTCTTTCTTTTTTTCGGCGTTGAGGAGTATAACAAGCTGGCTAAGCAGAATTCTAACGATCGTTGCGCGGTCTTATGCGAACTAAATGTTAATTAACTATCCTGATTACAATTTTCGTATCTCAGTATAATTGTCTTGGTCTGAGGGTAAATGAAATTCAGCGTATCAATATTTCAAGCACTCAAAAGTAAGAGGAAAGTGTTTGTCTTTTAATACTTTGGTTAATTTTTCGACGAGAACGTTGCTTCCAATAAAACCCATGAAAATTTTAATTTCAGTCAAATATTCAGAAATTATAAGCAACCAAAATATACATACAAGCAGGAGCCGATTAACTGAAAATGGAAATGCAAATCTGAACAACTTGTTGACATAACTAAATCGCAAATGTTTTCAATGAATATCTCTCGCTTCATTGCTTGCTCTGTAAACTGGCCGGGGTGAAGTAAATCCTTCGCTGTAACAAGCTACATCTCAGTGAGGCAAGATGGAACCTCCCCGCCCGCTTGTTTCGATGGAATGTTCGTGTTCGTAAGACTGACTTAATCATCTAAGTATAACATAGAAAAGGAAAAAAACCTACAGTTTTCTGAGGTCGAGATTCACCCTAGATTATCTTTAAATCAAAATATTAACATTTGTTGTGGCGGGGGTGAATAGAATAATTTAATAATAATAATAATAATCGGTTTCAAAATAATTCAGTAAAGTTTACATCACGGAAATGATCGTCAATCAATTCAGTTGTGGCGGAGACCTTACCTGATAACTGTCCGTGAAATTTTGGGCCACATAGAACAAATAATATAATTTTCGTTTGGTTTATTTTTTATTCAAAATTATTAGTGCAAAAATTCCAGCATTCCTCAGTGGGTTGATGTGTTTTTTGCCTTTAGTATAGTATAAAATATCCTGCCAAATCAACTTGAAGCGTTTCACAGTTAAAATTCTAGGACCTAAAGGAAACAGAAGAACAGAGAAACGTCTTCCCCAGCATTTTTCAATACATCGCCATCATGGTAGTGGTGACAGTGCGGTGAATGGACCTATGTGCCTACCCGTCTGAGGTTTCTGCATAAATCTTACAATCAGCTATGTCAAAGATCTTTACCCCTACCCCCACAAACAAAGCAAATGAGATCTGCTAAACGCGTAAAAACATGTTGGACTATACTGCCACGTATTGCTAAGAGGTATAATGTTCAACACAGTGGATTTTTGTTCATTTGAAGCAAGATGTTTACCAAGCAAGAAGTCCGTGTGCACTTGTTGTCGGCTTTCTTCTTCATAGCTGCACTTACATACCAAGACGTTGAAGGTATAAAAGAGAATATTCATCTCTGTATTTCGTTTTTGCAAGTTATTTTTATTTCTTTTACTTTTTTGTATTTTCCAGCGCTGAGTATCAAAACTGGAATATGTAATATCGCCATTACTACTCCTGGTCTGTTTGCGTGTGAAAAGGTTTCCTTTGAGAATCCTTTTGATGGTAGGGACGTGAAAGTTTTCGTTTCTAAAAGCCACGCAACAAAGAGTTCTAGTGGTGGAGATGGCGCGGCTATTTGGGTGGAATCTGTGGATAATAAAGAATTTACAGTTTGTGTTTTGGAGTACGGAGATGGTTCTAGTGGGACTACGAAAGTGAACTGGATGGCGCTGCAATCTGTTCCTGTTGGCGCTCAACTAGACACCGTCTCGTTGGATTCTTGGACCACTGGAGAAAAGTGTAAAAGGATCGCCTTTGAAAAGGTTATCTCTGTTTCCCCTTGCGTTTTCGTTCATTTAAATTTGATAAATCTGACTGATTTAGGTATTTCTGTTTGCTCAAACCTAGACACAAGATTTCACTACTTTATTTTTTGGAGCTTTGTTCCCGGGCTCATAATGTTCGAAAAGTTCGAGTGGTCAAATACATAGTTGTTTATGGTCAAATAAAAGCCGCTGATCAAAAATATTGCCACAACCAAACGGCGACGAAAACTCAAAGAAATAAGCTTTCGAACAAGAGGTTTTGGAGACAATTTAGATGATTTTTGGCCGAGATATTGTAGAGCGAAGGTCTTGGATTTAAGCCGTGTAGTAGAAGCGTATTTATAAATAGAATTAACTCCAAATTCTTTAAACGTGGGAAGGAAGAATATGCTTTTTCAGTGGACAAAAAAACTCACGATAGAAAGATACATGAAAGATAAGACTTTGTACTTGAAGATTTCATCGCAACCTAAGAGAGTTCCCCAGCGAAATTGTCATTAATTACTGAAGAAAAGAGGGTAATCGAGGTGGCAGTGCTCCATTTGCAAAAGAATCATATGGAAGACGCAGGTAATTTTTTCGTATTTCTATTTCCATAATCTGGGAAGCTCGAGATTGGACGGTAGGAGTTTAAGTTTGTCAAAACTAAGATCTAAATAAGTCAACCTTTCAGTCTCAATCGCAACCTAGTGTTCAGGTATATCGCACGGCTTGCTGTATCGCAAATTATTTTACTTATCCCACTGGGCATTTCTTTGTAAAATTTTCATTGTTTTCTGTTGGTGTCCACTGCTACCGCGCGTGCGTGAAGTTAAATTCTGGCCATTAACACCGCTGTATTAATTATATAATGCGGTTCTTTATTCGTTTACCAAGATCTTACATATATTGCAACCGCTATTTTTTTCCTTCAAAGTTATCTTCCAATCTGTCCTCCACTTTTCTTTCATTTCAATTTTTTTTATTTACACTTAAAAATCTTTAAAACGTTTTACCCATCTTCATAGTTTTTTTGCAAATTTTTGCTTTAAAAAAATTAGTGAGAAAGTCTATATTTCGATTCTTTTTGTTTCTACATTGCTAAGTTCATGATTATCGTTTTATTTACAAATTCTGTGTTTAATTCGTAAAACTCTTCCTAGTTTTTCATCTGCAAAAATTCTATCTAATTTGCTTCTTTTAATTTCAGAATGATTTTTTCTATCACACTTCCCTCGTTTTATATCATACCCTTGTTTGTTTGAAAAAGAAATGTTCTTGATTATTGATTTCCTTCTCTTTTACTTTTTCAGCTTTTCTCAATTCCTCCGAGCATCTACGCAACAGCTCGTCACCAAATTCTCAAGAGACCTCAGGACGCCTTGGCATTGTGGGTAGAGGATGTACGCAGGGACAGTTTTAAGGTTTGCCTCAGGGAAACTAAGATTTTTGATGGGCTGCATAAAAACATCAAGGTGGTAAGTGAATTCCTTTTGTTACCTGTTACATGTTTGAAAGTAGACACGCAACAAGATGATCATTAACCAAGCGGTTCCTACCTTGCTGCAACTTACAGGGGCTGTGCTCTAGCAGAACCCAGTTGTCCCTAGCGCTCTACCTTCACTTTTTGCCTACTAGGAAATCGTAGCTTTTTTCATAGAGATCCCAAGTTGGGTAACCTGTGATTTACACGGTTCCAGAGAAATGGGCTCCTGTCTCTTACAACACAACCTTGACTTGATAAAGAATTTATTGATAACATTGTTAATGCTTTTTCACTTGTCCTTCAGGACTGGATAGCATTTGTTAAGCTTATGACGTTGAATTCTACCTTGATCCATGGCCTTGTAACAACAAAGAATAACTCACCACTAAACAAGCAACAAAACAACCCTCTCTGTCAGGTAAAGTAACTTTTCAACTATATTGTTCTGGTTTCTCAGTCACTTATATTCATAAATAGAAAATCTTTCATAAGTTGATGGAGCTCTAATGTTGTTATTGTCAACTATTTAAACAACATATATCATATACCGCATATGTGTAGAAAAACTTAATAACGCTGATTCTTTTCTTGTTTTTTTAGATAATAAAGTTCACTGGTGCTTTCTATGCCCCTCCTGTAGTAATGGTTTCACCAAGACTCAGTTACCATAACAACAAGGCACGTTTCTCGGCTTCCGGAACTTGTAATGCAGTTACTGCGTGGGTTCAGGTAACATATATGAAACTTGGAGCCATTTTTCTTAGTCCATTGCGTCCTTAGGCTGCCTTCTTATCTTTTCCCTTTGAACTTTCTTTTAACTATTCCGGTCTCTTATCCAATCTTTCATGTTGTTTAAGGAGACCAAAAAAGTTTTTCTTTGTTTTCTTTTGTTATTGTTTTTTTTTCAATTTTTCCAATCAACCTGTGCACCCCATGGTTTTTCTTTCTAAGGGAACGCGTCCAAATATCGGTAGGAAACCCGATCATGGGAAACGGACCCGATTAATTTTCCGATTGATCGGAATCGGTACCGATCTATAGGCACCAGTTGCCGTTTCCGATTACGATAAAAACTTTGCCGATTCAATCGGAGCCGGTTGACATTCCGATGTTCATATGTGTCATCGTCACATTATTTTATCTGATATGTAAAATGAAGCGTGTCACGAAACCAAATAATGAAAGAGTCGTTTCACTTCAAAGTAATTTCAATCGACTGTACCTTTTTCCTACTCCATAACAAATAGCAAAATTGTATGTTTCTGCATGTTGTGTTTCGAGTTTGTTGATTTGATACGTGCCTATACACGTGATTTTCGGCGTTTTGCAGAGGTATTTCCTTCAGTCGATCGCAAACACCACGCTGCTCCATAACATTTATTCTATGAAAATTAAAAGGAGTTAAATATTACGACGCAAAACACCACTGTTCTTCGTTGATATATAGCAAACAAAACACCATACTGAGTAGTGTGTTCTTTACTCGATACTAATTTCTAACAATGCAATCCAAAAACACGACCGGAACTCACTTTCTCGAAACACAGCTGGATTCATAGACTTGTTACAAGTAGACCTCAACGGGTTTCCTAGCGAGCGGAGCGAGAGCAAAACCATGGATAATGTAAAACCACGGGATAAAC
This sequence comes from Porites lobata, assembly GCA_942486035.1. Lineage (NCBI taxonomy): Eukaryota > Metazoa > Cnidaria > Anthozoa > Scleractinia > Poritidae > Porites > Porites lobata. The sequence goes on from CALNXK010000265.1 coordinate 53,690, forward strand.
TTTTACGAAAATTTGCGTCTTTCATTCAACGATCCTAAACGCAAGGTGTAATGCGATCTGAGGCAAAAAATACCGACCAATTACATTGCGGCCTCAGATTGTCTCCAGGGAATTGGCAACAGGAACTGAAAGATTCCCACACTCGCGAGTCACGGAAGACACGGAACGAAGTTTCATACAGGAGCTACCAAAGAGAGAATGGCTTAGCGACTTTGCTGTATGTTCTGTGAGCTTGAGCATGGTGCCACGTGAAATTGCTTTCCACTCTCAGCACTTAGAAAAATTGGCGCTTGACTCTAGGTGGCTGACTGTTTGACAAAAATCAGAACCTATTTTACCGGAGTGTTCAACTAAAGTAAACTGGCATACATCCGGTAAGTTCGACTCAATTTAATAGCGGAAAGACAATCGAGAAAGAGAAAACCAGTTGAACGCCTCCATCAGTCACTTTTTTGAGTTCATATGCAACCAATAAACAACTTGCAGCTTGATTCTCAGACGATGTCCTCTTCTCTCCTGTGGCAATTTAGCAGTTAAAGTACACAACATGGTAACAACATTTGCATTTTGGTCGTGGATGTTCTGACTTCTATTTTTTTACAGTCCTAAACTGTTTATTCCTCCAAAGATTCCTATAATCATGCGTTTTGGCTTCCGGTTAGCAAAGGCTCAAGCTATTTTAAAATTATCATTTTTTAAAATTATCACATCGTACACTTGCAATGTACATTGCGCCGTCTTTCACTCAAAAGATGCCTGTTGTTTCTTCTCGCGCCCATTTTGATACACAAATTTTATAATATTTTCTGTTCATACTCTGTCATAGGAAATAAAAACAAATGTTCGAAACCGTGACGTTAAATTTCGGTTCAAACAAGACACATTTATAAGAAAGATAAGGTTATAAAAAACAACATTCCCGCTTTTGCTTTTGCTTTTGTGACGGGTTATTTGAGCTGCCAGATATTTTTGATGACCTTTGTTAATTGGCCCGATAAAGACTTGAGACCCGTTGCCGATTCCGTTTCATTCGGTGCCGATAAAATCGGGTCCGACCTTCAACGGAATCGGAAAAAATCGGTGCCCAATTGATCGGCATCGGTATGACCCGATGCCGATATTTGGACGCGTTCCCTAAATGACCTTGGTAGTGACATAGTAGTTAAGGTAAGAAAATACCAGATGATGCTTAATAATGGATAATCTGATACTTCTAATGATTGTGTCTAGCATACCTTTACAAACGAAACCGAGGTGTGTATGAGAAGATACAGCAATAACGCCAATTATAAGGACATCGTACAACTGGATTACCTGGTGATTGGAGGTACGTAAACAATATATTAAAACCTTGGTGAAGGCTGTATGCTGCAGAGTATGCAAGTACAGTTTATGACATGAATCTTTTGAAGTCGTTTCATAGAGAGCTTTATTTCTCTAATTAATGCTATTTTTTGTTGTCTCTTTTTTGGGGGATTGTAGATTTGGTTGACTGAAAGAACACGTTACTGCAATAACTTCATCCCAATAATTTTGTGTATTCAAGAAAATGAGGCTTTTTAGGAAATTTAAAGTCTAAATTTCTTTGCCACACTGGTTCTCCTGATCACGAAATTAACAGGCTCATGTGTGATGTCATAAGACAAAAATTCAGGAACTGAAAAATGGGATCATATGCACTCTTATCCTTTTCTTAGGGTTGCCAGTGTTCTTGCATTGAACTGCAATGCACCTTATTGGCATCTTAAAGCTGTTTCAGCTTGTAAATTGGACGAAATTTTTGTAGAATCCACACTTGTTTTCTTCTATCTAAAGTCACGTGTTCTTTAATTTACGTTATAGTTTCTTAATATACGTCAGAGCCCCTTTGTTTCCGAGAGGCATCCGTGTGCAGACTTACACGAATGGTGTGCCAAAATGGTGGTAAATTTGAACGTCTCGAAAAAATTCTCTTTAATAACATTGTGTTCAAAGCAATTTTTTTTCGCTCACGTTCTCATAGTAATGTGCATTTTCAATTCCAAAAAAAAAAATTTTTTTTTTAAGGTATGGGCACTTTAAATCTAATCTGTTGTTATTTGCTTAATTTATCTTCAGACTTGGATCCTTGCATAGACATCACATGTCATTATCACAGCTTCTGTAAGGCGTTTGGACCCCATGATGCTCGCTGTGTATGTGCGAATAGCTGCCCATCTTACAAAGAACCCGTTTGCTCATCAAATGGCACAACATACGATAACAGATGTTTGTTTGAAAGAGAAGTTTGTCTACTTCGACTAAACTTTACCGTGCAACATCCTGGCAGCTGTGAAGGTTAGTACAGTTGTTTTTGAATCTGTTAAAAAGTGATTTTTGTTTTTATTAGATTTCAGTATTAATCCTGTAGCGAATTTTTTGAATGAGCTATTTACTTACCCATGTAGTCTAGAGGGAAAAACGGTGATGCGTGACTTTACATAAATACAGAATTTTACATAATTTTGCTAAAACGTTTGACAGGAGCAATGCTAATAAGAATACTGGTCAAAAAAGTCGTCGTCATCGTCGTTTGCATTTCGTACCCAGACGTAGCTCTGCGTAACATATCTGGATAACCTTTCCTAGAGTTATATTTTTTTAAGCATAACTGGAACTGCGCCACTACGTTGTTATTGCGTTACTTTCAGCGGTATCTAGCGCGCGCATGCGCCCGTGGCTCATCTTTGTAATTCCATGCGGTTCTCGTTCGGTCTTCAGTAAACCTTCGTTAAGACACAGTTTGTTCCTTATTGGCGTGGTGGCAGCGGCTTTTACCCACGTACGGTGGACCCTAACACAAGTGTGGTCGTCTGGAACCTGTGACCCTTATTTTCACGAAGTGCGAAGATCAACAAATCAACGTGAATTCGCCGTAACCGCTCGTGTAGGAAAACCAACATGGCCGCCGCTCACAGGGCGCCTAAACAATGGCAGCTTACGAAAAACGAGACCATCACCTCGTACGAAAGTTGGAGGCAAAACTTAGTCTACATCTTATCCCTGGACAAGAACTTTGTCCCATTTTTAGAGGCCACATGGCAAAAACAAACCGCCGCCAACCCTCGAAGAGGCCTTACGAATGATGGCACGCCTGTACCTGAGGCACAACGACTTACTGCCGCTCAGAAAAATGCCCACCTGGATCTTCTGCTCGGACAGATTGCCAATTTTTGCCCCGTGATCTCCAGGAACTCCATAGTAAAGCACTCTACCTCTCTGAATGACATTTGGCAGAAAATTCGCCAGCATTTTGGGTTCCAGTCCTCCGGAGCCCATTTCCTCGACCTTGCAAGCATCAGCCTTCAAACTGCTGAGCGACCAGAGGACTTATTCCAACGCCTCATGGCCTTCTTCGAAGACAACCTCCTTGCAGTTAATGGTGGCTTAACCCACCACGGTGAGCAGGTGACCGCAGATGAAGATCTTTCCCCATCGCTCGAGAACACTATAGTAGTTCTGTGGCTGCAGCTGATCCACCCTGGCCTACCATTACTGGTAAAGCAGAAGTATGGTTCTGAGTTGCGTAACAAGATCCTTGCCTCACTCAAGCCAGAGATCTCACAAGCACTTAATTCCCTCCTTGATGAACTACGCTCCATAGAGGACACCAAAGCCATGCGTATTAGCAATGTCAACCCCAGACGCACCTCTAATGGCGGACAGGGCCAACCACACCGCCGTCCATTTGTATCTTGTATTCTCTGCAAAACCGCTGGACGCCCTCACAACACCCATGATCTAATGGAGTGCCGTTACCTGCCTGATCGTGACAGGAGACCATTGGCCCGCTCACGTCTTATAAACGACGATCCTGATGAGTTTGCGACCGGCGACTGTGGCCCTTATGATGAGTGTTGCGATCATGCCCTCCCGCCTGAGCACAGTGATGTACCTACTGCACCTACTGCACTCCGTGTCAGCATCATTCAATCACCTGTTCTCAACACCTTTTACCACGAGCACCCCGTGCAGCTCACCCTTGATACTGGCGCCACGTCTAACATGGTTCGTGCCTCGTCCGCTAAGTTATATGGCCTACCTGTTACCCCAGCTTCTCAGATGGCCCGCCAGACCGATGGAGTTACCCCTATGGATGTGGTGGGTGAAGTGCATTGCACTCTCACTCGTGGACAGCAAGCATTTAAACTAGACGCCCTAGTTGTTCGCCAACTCGATGTTGACATTTTAGCGGGAAACCCCTTCCTGGCCCGAAACGACATCGGCATCCGTCCTGCCAGGCGCCAAATTGTAATCGGCGGGTCTGACGTAATCCACTATGGTACTGCTTCCAAACACACTACTCAACCAGCTGTGCGACGCACCCAGTCCTTTCTCCTACGCAACCCGCAACGCACAGTTATACTGCCAGGAGAGTACGTTCAGCTTGACACCCTTGTGATTCTGACCCAGATACGTTATGGGCCCTTGAACCCCGACTAGACTGTCCATCCAACACCCCCTCAAGGCAGAAGGAGCATGGCCCCCACCTCAACAAGTCCTCTCTGTGGACCACGCTGTACGCATAACCAATACGACTGACTCTCCTATACTTCTTCGGACCGGCGAGCAGCTGTGTCATGTAAGGCATGTTATACCTGTTGACAGGATAGACACCACATCTGCCACTACCTCTACAGCCACTACTGCCCCTACCTGCTGCCAGCCCTTCTCCACTAATGTGATCCTTGACCCCGATGGCTGCTTAGACGAGGACATTCGCGACAAGTTCAGAGCACTGAATCTGGAGTTTGATGATGTTTTCAACCCCACTATCTCGAAATATAACGGCGCTAGCGGTACCATTGAAGCTGTTGTCAACATTGGTCCCACACTCCCCCCTCAGCGTAAAGGCAGACTCCCACAGTACAACAGAAGCACCCTTGAGGAATTGCAAGCCAAATTTGACGAGCTCGAAGTGGCTGGTGTGTTTGCCAGACCTGAACAGGTGAACGTACACGTTGAGTACTTGAATACCTCCTTCCTTGTTAAGAAACCCAATGGGGGTAGCAGACTTGTGACATCCTTCGGCGAAGTTGCCCAGTATAGCAAGCCCCAGCCTTCTCTAATGCCTAACGTCGATGGTGTACTGCGTGAAATTGGGAAGTGGGAGTATATAGTTATCTCGGACTTGTTAAAGTCGTTCTATCAAATTCCACTGGCTCACTCTTCCATGAAGTACTGTGGGGTAGCCACACCCTTTAAAGGCATCCGTGTTTATACCCGCTCTGCTATGGGCATGCCTGGGTCGGAAACATGCCTCGAGGAGCTAATGTCTCGAGTTCTGGGTGACCTAATTCAAGAGGGTTGTGTTGCCAAAATTGCTGATGACCTGTACGTTGGTGGGAGCAACCCTACAGATGTCCTTCATAATTGGCGGCGCGTTCTTTCCTTGCTTCAACGCAACAATCTTCGTCTCTCCGCGCCCAAAACACTCATCTGTCCCAGAAAGGCCACCGTGTTGGGCTGGGTATGGTCTAATGGCACCCTACAGGCTAGCCCCCACAAGTTAGCCGCATTATCCTCTGTTGATCCTCCTACTACTGTTCAAGGCCTACGATCTTTCGTTGGTGCATACAAGGCGCTCAGCCGAGTACTCCCTAAGTTCGCTGAATTGCTGGACCCCTTGGATCAGGCTACCGCTGGAAAGGAATCTCGAGAAAGACTAGTGTGGTCCGATGAGTTACTCCTGTCTTTCAAGTCCGCCCAACATGCCTTGGAAAACCACAAGACCATCACAATCCCCCAACCCCGCGACGCTTTGTGGATCGTGACAGATGGTTCTGTGAAGAATAGAGGCATCGCAGCCACACTCTACACCCACCGGAACGGTAAACTGCTGTTGGCTGTTTTTTTCAGCGCGAAACTGCGAAAGCATCAAGTGACCTGGCTACCGTGTGAGATCGAAGCTCTGGCCATAGCCTCCTCCATCAAGCACTTCGCCCCTTACATTATCCAGTCATCCCATACAACCGAAGTTCTGACGGACAGTAGGCCTTGTGTCCAAGCCTACGATAAGCTTAGGAGAGGAGAGTTCTCAGCCAGCTCCAGAGTTACCACCTTCCTGTCTACAGTCAGCCGCTATTCTGTCCATGTGCGCCACATTGCAGGTGTTGAAAACCTCCCCTCAGAGTTCGCCTGCAGGCACCCAAGAGAATGCTTGGACTCCAGCTGTCAGATTTGTCGCTTTATTGCTGAGTTGGAAGATTCTGTTGTGCGCAGCATCTCCGTGAGCGAAGTCCTAGAGGGTTCTGTTCGAATGCCCTTCACCAGCCGCGCCGCATGGCAAGCTACCCAGCTGGAATGCCCTCACCTCCGGCGAACCCATTCTCACCTCAGTCAAGGTACCCGACCTTCTAAGAAGGCTACCAAAATAATTGATGTCAAACGCTATCTTCAGGACGTCGTCATCGCCACTGATGGTCTTCTCGTTGTCAAAGACCACCCGCCTTTCCAGCCCCCTCGCGATCGCATTGTTGTCCCTCGCACTGTTCTTGATGGACTCCTGACAGCCCTTCACATCCGTTTCAGTCATCCTTCCAAGTACCAAACCAAGCGCCTTTTTAGCAGGTACTTCTTTGCTCTGGACCTTGACAAAGCAATTGAGACTGTCTCTTCCTGCTGTCACACCTGTCAATCTCTGAAGACTATCCCTAAACACCTGCACCCGCAGTCATCTGCCGATGCTCCTCCTACCATTGGCGTATCATTTGCAGCTGATGTCGCTAAGCGTCATCGTCAACTGATCATGGTTCTAAGGGAAACAGTGTCTTCGTACACCGTGTCTTCCTTCATCGCGAGTGAAAAACTCGAAGACCTCCGCAATGCCATCATCATGCTCTGCTCTCAGCTCCGTTCCCTTCGCGACGGAGGGGTGATCGTCCGCGTTGATCCTGCCCCTGGCTTCTCCGCCCTTGCCAAAGACAGAGTACTCCTCTCTTATGGGATCACCCTGGAGGTTGGTAGGCCCAAAAACCCTAACAAGAATCCTGTGGCTGAGCGCGCAATCGAAGAGCTAGGCTTGGAGATCCTCAACTTGTCTCCTGAGGGAGGCCCCGTCTCTAAAACTACGCTGTCCTTAGCAACGGCCAATATGAACTCTCGCATCCGCCGTGATGGCCTCTCAGCTCTTGAGTTGTGGACGCAACGCGACCAGCTCACTGGTGCGCAGCTTCCAATTGTCGACCGCCAGATTATCCTCAGTCAAAACTTTTCCCGCCAGCAGAATCACATGCCGAGTGCTAAGTCCAAGGCCCATGGCTTTACCAAAGCCTCCATCCCCACTGTCCTTGTTGGTGACCTTGTTTTCAGCAAAGGTGACAAAGACAAACTGAAAGCCCGCGACAAGTATCTTGTGATCGGCATCGATAAAGACCTTTTCTGTCAGCTCCGCAAGTTTACCAGTTCACAGTTCCGCAGTAAGGTCTACACCATTCCTATGTGTGACTGCTACCCTGTCACCCCAACTGTCCTAGCTCAGACTCCACAAGGACCCATCCGTGGCCAGACCGAATCCACTGCTTCTGACTCTGACGATGATCCTGTTCCCGTCGTCCCTTCACTAAGACCCCCTACAGTGCTTGCTTCTCCACCAGTGGATACCTATACTGTTCCGGTACACCACTCAGTGTCTCCAGCTCATTCTCAGCTACCCGCCCAGGAACACCCCCCAATTCCTGAAGTCATTATGCCTTCTCGGAGTCCTCCACAAGCTCCCCTGGACCCCTCTTTTACTGATGATGCACAGCCGACGCCTGCTGCTGTTATCCCCACTAGGAAATCTGACCGCTCGCGGAAAGCCCCATTTTGGCACAATAAGGACTGGGACTTTGACTAATAACTCTGCCGTGTACTCTCTAGCCGTAACAACGGTCTTTACCATGAACTGCGTATTTTATAAGCTCACTCGTACCTTATCATAAGGGGGAATACACCCCACCGTTACATTCAGTTTCATATTTATTCTAGCTCTTTCATTACTTTTAGCCGTTGTTATCCTATGCGGTTTTAGTCTAGTGCTCGTATCAGTTCAGCCTATTGTTCATGTTTTATTTCTTAGTTAGGGTTAGGAAAGAAGGAGGAGGCAATCACGCCACTACGTTGTTATTGCGTTACTTTCAGCGGTATCTAGCGCGCGCATGCGCCCGTGGCTCATCTTTGTAATTCCATGCGGTTCTCGTTCGGTCTTCAGTAAACCTTCGTTAAGACACAGTTTGTTCCTTATTGGCGCTGAATCTTTTCTCAGCGAGAAGTAGTAGTTACAGTGGATGTTCAGTTTCCTTTCCTTTAGCGCTAATAGGCTTGACCATTTGCCACCGTGTAGCTCTGCTCAAGATGCAAGTTCTAATCTCTCCATGACTGCTTGCCATGCTATTGGCCTAATTCAGTGCCAAGCGACACATTGTCTGTCTGTGAACTTTCCCCAGGACTTCTATGGTAGAGAGGAACAACCATAACAGGCCAGAGCCCCGATTTTAATGCGCACCCCAGGAGGCCTAATCTCCACAACAACCACCGTAGATCGGTGATCAGGCTATTTGGGTATTATAAATTCATTTCATGGTCGATTGAAAATTTGGAAGTCGATCTTTGCGGCTGGCTTTGCAATTGATAACTACAGTTTTCTCGCAGCATTTGGATTAAATAGGCTTGATACTCTTTCAATGGTTTTTTAAGTGCTTTCTTTTAAGAGAACAGTGCTCCGATGGCTTATTTAACTTCTTTCAAGAGTAGTATGCCACGTCAACATTGGTGACCTTCAAAGCGAAAATGGCGAGTCGGTGTATCAAGTTTTTACTGAGGAGCTACAAGTAGGATTACACTCTCTGCTGGCACATCTTTCTCCGGTTTGGAAGGAACTCTGGATGGAAAGAGACCCTGACCAAAGAAATTTTTAAATCTTCTCTATTTGAACGTTTGACAAAGGCAGTCAACAATGCACATTTCATAATCGCCGGTGTAAACGAATGCGAGAGCTCGAGCTCTACTTCACATCTCCTTGAAGAACAGCAAGACCGATCATCTGATTCAATGGATGACCTTTTTGATCAAACGGCGAAGGATTCAAGTCTTTTTCTCTGGCTTAAGACGATGTAAGTGTCGATGTGCCTCCAGTGACAAATCACTCTCCAAAAAGCCGCCAAGCACTGACAAAACCCCGCAAAAATCTTATTCGCTGGCAGGAGCCCAAGATGCTGGATTACTCCATAGGGCCACCCTCTCCCTCAGAGCTTACAGGTGGCGTGCCCGAGATTCTGAGGTGAAGATAGTCTTTCTTTTAAAATGTCAGTCATAATCCAAATTATTTTTGTAGGTTATTTTTGTAGTGTCATTTGTTTTTGAAATAGGCCAAATTATGGGGCTTCTCTCTCCCTCAGAGCTTACAGGCTGCGCACCCAAGATTCTGAGGTGATGGTAGTCTCTCTTTTAAAATGTCCGTCATTATCCAAATTATTATTGTAGGTCATCTTTGTAGTGTCATTTGTTTTTGACATATGCCAGATTATGGGGCTACCCTCTCCCTCAGAGCTTACAGGTGGCGTGCCCAAGATTCTGAGGTGATGGTAGTCTTTCTTTTAAAATGTCGGTCATAGTCCAAATTATTTTTGTAGTGTCATTTGTTTTTGAAATAGGCCAAATTATAGGGCCACCCTCTCCCTCAGAGCTTACAGGTGCCACGCCCAAGATTCTGAGGTGAAGATAGTCTTTCATTTAAAATGTCGGTCATTTTTCCAAATGATTATTGTAGGTAATTTTTGTAGTGTCATTTGTTTTTGAAATAGGCCAAATTATGGGGCTTCTCTCTCCCTCAGAGCTTACAGGCTGCGCACCCAAGATTCTGAGGTGATGGTAGTCTCTCTTTTAAAATGTCGGTCATTATCCAAATTATTATTGTAGGTCATCTTTGTAGTGTCATTTGTTTTTGACATAGGCCAAATTATGGGGCTACCCTCTCCCTCAGAGCTTACAGGCTGCGCACCCAAGATTCTGAGGTGATGGTAGTCTCTCTTTTAAAATGTCCGTCATTATCCAAATTATTATTGTAGGTCATCTTTGTCGTGTCATTTGTTTTTGACATATGCCAAATTATAGGGCTACCCTCTCCCTCAGAGCTTACAGGCGGCGTGCCCAAGATTCTGAGGTGATGGTAGTCTTTCTTTTAAAATGTCGGTCATAGTCCAAATTATTTTTGTAGTGTCATCTGTTTTTGAAATAGGCCAAATTATAGGGCTACCCTCTCCCTCAGAGCTTACAGGTGCCACGCCCAAGATTCTGAGGTGAAGATAGTCTTTCATTTAAAATGTCGGTCATTTATCCAAATGATTATTGTAGGTAATTTTTGTAGTGTCATTTGTTTTTGAAATAGGCCAAATTATAGGGCTACCCTCTCCCTCAGAGCTTACAGGCGCCACGCCCAAGATTCTGTGGTGAAGATAGTCTTTCATTTAAAATGTCGGTCATTTATCCAAATGATTATTGTAGGTAATTTTTGTAGTGTCATTTGTTTTTGAAATAGGCCAAATTATAGGGCTACCCTTTTCCTTCAGAGCTTACAGGCGGCATGCCCAAGATTCTGAGGTAATGGTAGTCTTTCTTTTAAAGTGTCGGTCACAGTCCAAATTTTTTTTGTAGTGTCATTTGTTTTTGAAATAGGCCAAATTATAGGGCTACCCTCTCCCTCAGAGCTTACAGGCGCCACGCCCAAGATTCTGAGGTGAAGATAGTCTTTCATTTAAAATGTCGGTCATTTATCCAAATGATTATTGTAGGTAATTTTTGTAGTGTCATTTGTTTTTGAAATAGGCCAGATTAATTATGGGGCTACCCTCTCCGTCAGAGCTTACAGGCGGCGCGCCCAAGATTCTGAGGTGATGGTAGTCTCTCTTTTAAAATGTCGGTCATAATCCAAATTATTTTTGTAGGTTATTTTTGTAGTGTCATTTGTTTTTGAAATAAGCCAAATTATGGGGCTTCCCTCTCCCTCAGAGCTTACAGGCGGCGCGCCCAAGATTCTGAGGTGATGGTAGTCTCTCTTTCTAAATGTTGGTCATTATCTAAATTATTATTGTAGGTTATCTTTGTACTGTCATTTGTTTTGAAATAGGCCAAATTATGGGGCTATCCTCTAAGACCATTGCAGGAAAACTGTTTGGTACCAGAAGAGTAAAATGGTGGCTTTCGGTGCTTTACCTGTCTGATGCTCGGTATGTCACTGCGAAACTGCGCAACAGAATGCGCGAAAAACCCCTCCGGTACTTTTTTTTTTTTTTTTTTTGATATCCACCTAAAAGCCTGAGCGATGTGATTTAGTAACTTATTCATAGTGTTCAGCTTCCGGTTTATTCAGCTTATTGCCAGTTGTAGGCAAAGTTCACGCGCACATTAGAAATATAAATTGCCCACACTGATCACCAATTCTACTTGCAAAGTGTTGCTGATTGAGTTGTGTAATGTATTCTAGAGAGTAAATTTAGTACTAACCTCGCAGACAATGATGTATTGAGACATTTATTTGCGTAGTTAGGCCTGCTATTCATTGGGCAAGCATCCCTTTTCTTTTCTTTCGATAGCCTGTCCATGCACTAACCTTTGGGTACAGAAACTAGCTGCCTCTCGTTGTACCAAAACTTGGTAGTTTTGGTGTTCAATATTTTTAACGGGTGCTCACAAAACACCGGGACTGCATCGTGCGCCTTTGGCGCTTTGGTACCCTGCGAGCTTTGGTTCATCGTGTTTTGAAAGATGGAAATTTTGATATTCCCGCGTAAAAGAAGACTGATAAAACGTGTCTTTCATTGACTACAGTAAAACGTCCGGAAATAAAGGATGTTTTGAAAGAAACAGGAAAATTGATAAAAGTAAATATTTGTTTTGATAAGTGAAATTAATGAGAAATAACCATAAACTAGTTTTGTTTTTTTGTTTTTTAAAAGCGGTTTGTCCGGTACCAGATTTGTACAATTACTTTCAATCAAACATGGATCGGGTTTTGATAATGATGACAGCATTATGTTGACAGCTACAAGGCACATGCTTGCCTAAGCTGCGAGTATCCCGCCATGTTTTAAACAAAGGGCTTCTGACCAAGCCGGCATTCTAATCCGCCACAAATATGTGAAGCACGCGTCTTTCAAAGTCGCCTAGTACTTAAAATCGGGGCTCTGGCCTGTTATATCTCTTTCTAAGAACCACTCATTTGCTGCTTTGTTAACATTTTTAAGTTCTGGGTAAATGCCCTTTGCTCCGCATGCTTGTCATAATAATCCATAGTTCATCTTGAAATGTGTTTTCTAGGATTTCCTTTTCAGCGTGGTCGTCGCCACATGCCACATATTCCATCCTTGGGCTACTCTCACTGTCATTCCATTCATTTCAAACCGTTTGTGTTTTACCCTGACAAACCCATTCAAGTGCAGATAACTATCAATCATATGGATACCAGTGACAAATCGTATGTCCATGACGCGGCAGTATCGTGGGTTGAAAATGTGAATAACGACGGATTCACTGCTTGTGTGATGGCGGCAGGATATAACGAACGAAAGTCGTATGCTAACGTGACAGTTGATTGGATGGCGTACCAAGGTGCTCCAGTGGGTGGCGTGGCTGGTGAAGTGCGCATGTCACAGTGGTGGACTGGTAACACTTGTGCGACTGTCATGTTTCCTACAGTGAGTGACCTTTGTTGGGTTTTCTTGTCCTTTCCATTCTTTTCAAGATCACATCTTTTGAAACGCCTCACTTCTACTGAGGTCACTCAGTTAATAACAGATCGTTTTTAATATGCATCAGAATTTGGTGCAGCCATACACTTATGACCAATAGTCGAACAATGTCATGGTAGTACAAATGGTGGGGGTAGGGAATTTTCGAGCCGCAGGAATTTTTTTTCGTTATCAAACTCCTTGTATGAATTTTTTTTTAGGCCATAGCATGATTATTTTTTAGGGTTAATTGACGTGCATGAATTTTTTTTCATTTAATTTTCCCTTGCGCGAATATTTTTTTTTTGTACTTCGCCCGCCAACCCCCTCATAAGTTTTCTTATGGTCCGTCCCTAATTTCCAGCATATCGCAAATGTCATGGGTTACTTTTTGGCGTTTATGTTACAAGAAATGTGCAAAAATACGAAATTGATTCCTGTTCGTTGCTTTCTAAAAGTTAAGAGTTGCCTAACTCGGGTTTATTTTTCAGGGAAAATTCTCTGTGATATCGTCGGTATTTGTGACTGCCAAGCATTACAATCCAGGATTAAAACGTGACGCAGCAAGTGTATGGATTGAAGATGTCACACAATCATCCTGCAAAGTTTGCTTGAGAGAATTGCAAAACTACGCTGGATCACACCAAGACATTGTTGTTGTAAGTAACGCTAATCTCATGGGACGAACAGCTTTTTTGTTTGAAACTAAGTGCCGTAGACTGGTATCTTTCTCCATCTCTTATTTTCTCCTTTTTACGCTTCCAGCAGTCGTTCCAGGTTCTCTTGGTCTTTTTTCTGCAAGTTTTCATCCGGCTTAACCGCACCTACCCATGTTATTTCTTTCTTGTAACCTAAGATGTCGGTGGCTGTTTTATATAAACCTTCTTGATAGATTACCACGTATTTTCGACGCTGACACAACCTTGTGGTAGTTAGGACGTGTGACTTAAAAAGAATTCGTTCTTTTTATTGTTATTTATTTATTTATTTATTACCTCCTTTATTTCAGAATTGGTTAGCGTTTTCATATCTTGACGAGCCTCCCTTCTCAGAACACAACTCGATTTACTTTGCAAATGATAAACCTCCCGCTCAGAGTCATTATAATGCCTTCTGCAAGGTCAGTATTCCAGTCCTTTTTCAGTCTTTTGACTTTCAATTCCCTTCACAGTGCAGTTAATTTTATTGAATAAATTTACGGTCACAGAGCAAAAGCAAACGGTTCCCCTATCATGTCTCTAGTGATGGTAGTTGCATTTAATCAGTTTAGCAGGCTGTCTGTCATATTTCATTGAGTATTTAAAATGAAAATGAAATATAGATCATAAATGTCCTAATGTGGAGGAAGTCTTTACCTGAAGGAATGTGGATCCGGTCGTCTAGAGATAAAACTTCAAAACCTTTGAGTATAAAATGGCCTAATGAACCAATCAAAGCCCTCGGTATTTATTACTCATACGGTATCAAACTTTTGCACTAAAAAAAATTTATTGAGAGATTGGACAGTGTCAAATAAAATTAATCAACATTTGGTCTTCAAGAGGTCTTTCTATCTATGTAAAAGTAACAATTATCAAGTCTTTAATCATACCAAAATTTGTTTACATTTCCTTGCTTCTGTCGGTCTCCAAGAAAATCGTTAAAGGGTTAAATCAAATGATATTTAAATTTTTGTGAAAAGGAACGGATGAAGTGACAAGACTTTCCACATTAACGGAATATGAAAGCGGTGGTTTAAAAATGATCGATCTGGAAAGTATGATTAAATCTTTACGACTAGCCTGGCTGAAAAGGATCTTCCAGTGCAGCAATGGTGCTTGGAGAAGCTTTTTACGGTTTTCTTTGGAACCTTTTGGGGGCCTCTTTTCATTTCATTGTAATTATAACATTAAAGAGATACATATTTCCTCTAATTTCTATTCGGAGTTACTTCAATGGTGGTCTGAGTTTCGTAGTGTTTTCGATAGTAGAAGGGAATGTCAATACATTTTGTGGAATAACAAAGAGATACGTGTTGATAATAAGCCTGTTTTCTATAAAAAAAAAAAAAAAAAAACTTTTTGAACTAGATGTCATTTTCGTAAATGATCTCGTTTGTTTGAATTAGACACCACAAATTCTTTTACTATTATTTCGAATAAAATTAGCAAGATTAACTACCTAATTTAGGCAGGACTTCGTCATCCTGTTCCAAAACATTTAAAGAATAGCAATTGTCTTCGCTCAGAAATAAGCTTAATATTGACAATTGATAACAAAAAATTTGATATATTAGAAAAGAAATCTAAAGATTACTACATGCTAATTAAAAGAATAATTGCCCAGTGTCCAAAAAACTCCAAACACTTGTGTCAAGATTTCAATCTAACCCAAGACCAGCTGAAAAAAGTATTCCTTCTTCCACATGAGGTAGCGTTTGAACCTTATCTAAAAGGTTTTCAATACAAAGTCCTTAATTCAATTTTATTTACCAATCAAAAGTTATGCGAAATAGGTTATATTCAAGATGATAAATGTTCACTATTCAAAACGGATTCGGAATCCCTTTACCACATCTTTTTCGAATGCAGACACACCAAGCAGTTTTGGAAGGAATTTCAATATTACTATTACACATTGACGAGAGTATTCGTCTGTCTGACCTTACAAGACGTTATTACAAGAATATTATATACAAATTGCCCTTTACTGAATTATTTGATATATTTGATACTGATCGCTAAACTATACTTATGGGATTGTAGAAGTAATCAAACTCTTCCAGTCATAACTGCCTTTTCATCCAAGGTTAAAATTAAGTATGAAACAGAAAAGTATATATGTGTTAAAACTAATAATATGGACAAATTTCATAAGAAGTGGGCTCTGCCTTTGGACTCTGTACCCTAGTGTCGTTTGTACTTAGAACGTATTTTTCTTTTTTTTTGTATAATTACTTTTAATTATCGTTAAAGTTCATAGTGTAATGTAATGTAATGTATTTGCAATTTATTGTAACGTAATATCATGTAATGTCATGTAACGTTAGTATTGTAACGCTGTGGAGTATTTAATAAAAGTTTGAAAAGTTAAAAAAAAAAAATCTTTACCTTTTTATAAATGTCAGAGACTGGATTTTTACAATTATGTAATTTCTTTTCACAGGACGCTACTTTTACTAAAGTTTATAACTCAACTCCACATGTGTTTGTTTCCGCCAATCATTCCACCAAAAATGGAAGTCAGAGTCCAATTCATAACAGCATAGCTGAGTGGGTAGAGGTATGTTTTATTTCTTTATTTACTTGTTTATTTTTTCCTTTTTTATGAATTTCTGTAACATACCACTTGCAACCACAGTTACATGTGGTGTGTGCATGTTTAAAAACCTTATGAAGATACGAATGACTATAATAAACACTCTCTCTCTCTCTCTCTCGTCCTGTTGAGCATAACAGCTTATAAAATATATACCAAACGTGCGAAAAACAGCACAAAAGTTAAATTTTATCCGTTTAACTAACGATGAGGCCGGGGGGAACTTCGGTTAATGTTTGCTGGTATGTGCCGCTGGCCTCTCAGAGTCCCTACCCCGTTACAGTCTATTGTTTGGCCAATTATATACCCCATCTTAGTCACTTTTTGGAAAATGTAATTTTCGCGATGCCAATGTCCATTTATGCATCTACCTTATCAATGTGGTTTCAAGCGGCGGAATGTAATGCGGTCAATGCGAGCTTATTGTTAAATTTAACAAACAACAACGTTCTAATTTTTTAACCGAGGATCCTCTCATTAGCCAAAAAATCCGTAAATTTTCGACCCCATTCAAGTAAATCTATTAAAAATGCGACCCCATCCAGCGGATCATCCCTATTAGTCTCTTGTTAGGGGGTAAACCCCCCCGGGGGATCAGGCATAACCCTAGTAAAATAGCCATGAATATTATGGAAAGTTGTTAAACCTGTGTTTAAAAAAAGCTGTGTAGCTGTATAGAGGAAGGTAAGCCTCTGTTTTGTTTTTCCGGCAAACAAATGTTGTCAACCAAAAGCAATGAGAAACTAAAATTGATGTTAAGCAAGAGAGAATGAGCTAAGAGAGCGAATCCCTGTGCCCCATGATGATTATTTGAAATCTATTGAAAGTTCGCACGCGTGCGATGAAGGTTATTTTTATCTGCTGTTTCCGTGACGCGCGCGGTCTACTTTCCCGTGAACGCGACATATTTCGCCGCCAAACATTTGAAGTTTGGCAGCAGTTATAGCAATTATCGCATGAGAGGTTTAAGTTGTTGACATGTAATAACGCGCACCTAATTGTCCATTAGCTCTTTCCTCTTCCCTATGAAGCCCTGTCATGCAAACTTGTTGAACATGGTTGAACACTTCTTAACATGCGTCAAACTGAGAAATATGGAAAAGGGTTCTAGTCAAGACCTACATGAACTATTCTATAGTTTTTTCTACTAGCAAGGGAGAAAAAACGCGGTCAGCCTTCCGTTTGAACTACTGAGTGAGCTGATAAACATCGATTTCTTGCAGTACATCAACAAGACAGGCTTTCGTGCTTGTGTCAAAGAATTATATGAAGCAAAGTATGACCCAGTGTTAGTAACGTACACAGTCTTGTCAGGTAAGAGCCCTACTGCTACAAAACTAATAAACTTCATTGCTTACTAACTCTCTGAATAACTTATAAGGAATACGAGCAATGCACAAAAAGAATGTGCGGAAACTGAAGCAAGTCAAAAAAATTGCATTCAGGTGATGATGAAAAACAACGTTCATCCCTTCTTCCAAATACATATAAATGTGTATAATGGAGTGCTTTATAATACTTGCAGTTGTTCTTGTGTTATGTATCACCTTCATTGTGTCCTGAACAAAAAGCTTCTGCTTTCCCATTTCCTTTTGTAATCGCCAAAAAAAAAATAACCAAAATGTTCGAAGTACATAAAGGGACGGACCATTAGAAAACTTATTGGGGGGGCGAAGTACAAAGAAAATATTCGCGCAAGGGAAAGTTAAATGAAAAAAAAAACATGCACGCCAATTAACCCTAAAAAAATATTAATGCTACAGCCTGAAAAATCCATTATACAAGGAATTTGATAACGAAAAAAAAGTTCTGCGGCTCAAAAATTCCCCACTCCCCACAACTTTTCTAATGGTCCGTCCCCAACTGCACCTAAAAGCTATACATTTTAAGCAATATCATTTTGCAGTTCACTAATTCCTACTTTGTATACGCGCAGACATCTGTCCATCTGGATGGGATTACTTCAATGGATACTGCTATTTAACAAGCACTGTATGCGCACCTTGGGTGACTGCTCTGTCCAACTGTTCAGCAATGAACTCACATCTGGTAACAGTGCACAACCAAGAAGAAAATGCCTACATTCAGCACCGTCATAATGGAGAGCGATCATGGATTGGACTTAATGACCGAAGCGTTGAGGGATCATTTGTCTGGACAAACAAGGAAATAACCAGTTTTTGGTTCTGGGCTCCGCACCAACCAAACAACAGGAAAAAGGAAGACTGTGTTCATACTCTGGGTGCCAATAATGGCTATACTTGGAACGATGTGTCCTGCGATAACTGCTATAACTATACTTGTGTTCAAGGTAAAAGCGGTCATTAGGTCCATTTACAAAATGCAACTTACATAAAACGGTTCTGCTTTCTCCTTGAAGTTGTCACCTGAATTAAACTGATGTAGCGGGTTGTTATTCACTGCAACACTGATACTTTTTGGTAGGAAAGGTGGTAATGTCACCAAAACAATAATAACATAAAAAACCATTAAGCGCGCATTACTGTACTGCCTCTTTTCATTTCATGTTTCCAACTTGAGACTCTGATACCCATTCACTGGAGAAGTAGATTTTTAAAAGGAGGCATGGTAGGCCGTTTTTTTAGATAGTCTTTGAGCTGTTCAGTTGTGGGGTGAAAATACTAGGTCGAGTGTTTGATATAGCCTGTCAAATGTTTCTTGAAGAAATGTAGGACGTAGTTAATAGAACAGACAGGTTATGAAACCCGGCAAACAACGCTACTGAAGTTTAAGCTTGGAGCTCCCGGATGGTGTACAATCTTTTCTTTTTTTGTTGTTCACAAAATAACTGTAACTGAATATATTAGTTAATGCCACGTTTTGGTGAGAAAAACCAAAGGAAGTTGATTGACCACTCCAACATTACTGTAGAACGGCATCTCAATCATAATGGCCTTCATTTAAATAAAATTAGGAACCTCTCAACTTGCTCGTAATTTTTAAAAATTTATTAAGCATGAGGATTAGGATACTGCCGTTTACGAGCCTGAAAGACAAGTGCTGAAGGATAATAAGTGTCATGTTACCACAAGGGGTAAGTCTTATAATATTGGTAACAACTCCTTCGGCCGAGGCTTGGTGATGGCGTCTCTTAACATAAATAGCTTGTTAGCGCATATTGACCAGCTTCGAGAAGTTATGTCTAACTCTGAAATTGATATACTCTCTATCAGTGAAACGAAATTATACTTACCCGGTTTTGAAATAACAAGGAAAGAAAAAGTTGAACGGGTGCAATGGAGGTGGTGTTTGTAAGTGTGTGCTGTGAAGACTTAAGCACGGAAAATCTTGAATGTTTTAAGTTCTAGAATTTTTTAGATTTCTATTTTTTTCTTCAAGAGTATTCATGAGTTCAAGTTGAGAATATAGTAATCTCGGTAAATATTCATATAGAACGTTATAACTGACTATAGAACAAGATGACTGAATGAAGCGTAATTTCTTCCAGAAATTGACGAATGCACAACTAACTATCACAGATGTGATGTGAATGCTGCTTGCCAGAATACCGTGGGCTCATACAAATGTACTTGCAAAGCTGGATACTCTGGAAATGGCCGCAAATGCGTTGGTGAGTACTGAAGTTTGCTTTAAACATCTTCTGTCGTAATTTTTCTCTGTGTCAAGTTTATATATAGACTAAATAAGGATGTTGTTTGTTAATAAAAAAGTAGTTTCCGTGTCTTTAGTATCTTTTTAAGGACATCATACCGTATTTACAAATACATTAATTTAGGTACATGAAAAGTTCGGCATCTTAATCAATTGGGCCCGGTTCAGACACCGCACCAGTCATGTCCCGAACCTAACTGATAAATTAAGTACGGCAAAAGAGCGGCGTTTAAATCAATTTGGTATGGCCGTTTTAATTAGGTGCGGTAGAAACGTCTGAAGATCAACAGAGTCTGTCGCATTATTCGACATTGCAGCGGCATGTGATTCATACGGCGTTCCTCTTAAGTGCCGAACCTAATGCATCAGGGGCACCGAACGAGAATATAGTTCAAAACCACTTAAACATAGCATTGTTAAACGTAATTTAGTATTTAAACTGTAGATATACGCATATTTTTATCCCTTAAAAAGTTCTCATCTGTTCGGATTTCCTAGCTGAAAGTCTAGTGATCCGAAAATTATACGGATCAAAACCTTTTCGAAAATATCACCCAGAAAAAGGGCTCCCGAAAATTCTAGGTGACATTTTTAGGGTAAAAATCCGTTAAAAATGGGCAATTATACCACTTTTTAGATGTTCGAAAATCCTAGGAGAGGCAGGCAAGCGAGAAATTGTACAACAAATGTTCCGAAAATCGTCTTCCGAACAGATATTTTCCGAAAGTTAAGAAATGGTAAACGTGCAGCGTGCAACCATGGAGTTATGGATGCACGCGGGAGGTTGCTAAGCACGAAAGAAGCATATCGCCTCGTGCGACTCTAGCTTCTTGAGTGCTTAGCAAGCCTCCCAAGTGCATCCATGATTCCATGGTTGCACAGCTGCAACGTTTACCATTTCTTTTATAACATAATCAAAGGAGAAAAACATTATTTTCCATTTGCCTTCGGCTGAGTCATCGGTACGAGTTCATGTATGCTGCCATCTGCCCGCGCGTAAACAAATCATGTTCAATGTTTTTCATAAACTTGCCTTTGAGTTTTTCTTCCGCTGAATCAATCGTTCTCCGTCTTCAGGTAAATTGCAAAACGTTTTTCGTTGTTATTCTGAATGGCATCTTTCTACTTGCTCTTAATATTAGGGTAAAAACTTTGAGGGAACACTAAAGCTGCAAATATAAACACCACTGAACTAAAAAGACTTTAAAAAATAAGCTAAAACTAAATAAATGAAATAATTATCAAGCTTATTTGTGTGACAATTTTTGAAATAAACGTAAAGTAGAAATGAGAAAATTTGACTGTAATTCCTTTAGAATAACAGGTAAAACTAATTTTAAAAAGAAATTAACTAGCTTTGTATCGAAATCTGTCTAGGGAAATCCAGCTATGAAAGTTAAAGTTGCAACTGAAATTCGCCGACACACAGCCGGCGCTGAAGCTGTTGTTTTTCGACCGTTCTCTGAACGACTGTTATGAATGAACACTGAGGAACAAAATAATACACACAGAAGTTATTTTTTGAAATTTATTTGAAAACCCAAATGTTTCTGTACTCAAATGACATTCACTTATTCCAGCGTAATGTGCCCGTTTAAACTCAACTAAAATTTTTAATCGATGCGATGAACTTCACAACAAAGCTGTCTCGAATTTGAGCGTGTTTCCTAAAATATTTGCTTGAATTTAGCATCAGCTTGACCAAAAAGTCAATAACACAATGCTAATTGATAAATTTGCATTTCGAACAGACTTTCTCTTCTTTAAAAAAGACACACAATGAAATGTACCTTAAATCTTCGCTCGCTCGATTTTCCTTCAGCCGATTCTACCCGCGAGGAAAACAGTGATTAATTCATCCAGGGCAAATTTGTCGCTTGATCTTTTGTCTTTTTTCCTTCAAAACGTCAGCTTAGTATTTTCTTCAACTTCCACTTTTCATCTGTGCATTTTATCGGTGTATTTTACCGTCAGGAGAGGAGATTTGTTGAATTTACCTAAATTTTACCGCGCTAGCTCAGTTTCTTGGCGTACACCCACGGGCAAATGGTAGTGGCTGACTAACCAATCAAAGCGCGCGATTTACTTTTGTTATGTTATAATTGACGTTCAGGGTGGAAAAAAGTAATGAGCATGGGTGAACTTTTTTGCCCAGATCCCCTGGCCGGGTTTGAAAAAATGGCGGGATTTCAAATATTTTATTTTCTAAAAATAAAATGTTTCCACTCATAACCTGGAAAGAACGGGCAATTTGTCTTCAAAAGTTGCAAGCTGTGGTTATAACCTTGTCGTTACTTAATTTTCTCGAAGAATTCCTCATAGGAAAACGGACTTAAACGACATTAATTTCCTTGCGTTGTAAGGGAAGTGTGCATGCGTAGGTCCGAGTTTTTTCAAGATGCATTCACAAAATGTGCTCATATAAGGAAGTTCCTGGATATATAAGGTCCGGAGCTCCACTGTGGACACAAAAACAACATATCTTTGGACAGTGATTTGCCCAAAAAAATTAACACTTGCCCACGATGTGTTTGAAGTCACTGAACTTTGTCGCACTCGAGCTGATATTTTAAAACCGTCGCTCGATCGGACACTCGTAGTTTCGCAGATCACTAAAATATAAACAAAATCCTCAATGTAGAAGTTATTGTGTTGATATGTGGGCAGAAGAAAGGTCAATCTTAATCTAGTAAAATCTTCCCAAAAATCGGTTTCAAAGCAACTATATAGTTCTTTAACTTGCTCGTTTCGCGCAGATATATAAATTTTGCTTTGTGTTGTCAAGTTGAACACGCATAACATCTGTCAGAAACCTACGCGTAAGTAGGATTTCGTTGGAACAAAGTTAAAGCTACATTATTTCAAAAACTTCTTGCTGACAATGAACAAATGAATTTTCTGTAAGAAAACAACCTACCTAAAGATCTTAAAAGCAAAGGATCAGTTGCAACTTGGCAGCCAGGCCATGATTCACCATTTAGCTATTTTCAATAAGCTTAACTGGTCCATGCGAGGGTCTTCGTGTAAGCAAATTAAACTCAGCCGATCATTAGAAAGTACAGAAAATTGCACATAAGGGTTTGTTTTGCTCGCCTCAGTCAAATCCAGCTGCAGCAATTGTTTACGGAAAAAGAGTCAATTGTTTTGAAGTCACTGCCAGCAGTTGTCGTTCTCTACTTCTCAGCGAACTCGAGTGAAAAGGACAATTTGCGTACAGAAAGTTATTCTTATAAAGAACAGAAACTTTCACAGTGCACTGGAAAACAAAACTATGTAATGAAAAATGAAAAAAACTCTGACTATTATTACTTGAGCAACAGAAAAATGATCTTGAGTAAGCTTGCTAGCCTTCTATTTCCGAAAAAGTTTAATAAGCGCACAAGTTTGTTCACTCTGATGCGTTATATTACAGCAATATGGTTCTTTGACTGAAGACAAAGATAAAGCTGGTTCTGCAAAGGTAATAAATCTGGGCATGTAAAAAAAGTAACCGCAACTACTAATGACAGAATACCAGCGGGTTTTTATTCAACCCGGCTAAGTCAACTCATAAATTAATCGGTTGCACAATCAGGAAAAATACTCGCCTCTTTAGAAATGTTCAAAACCTTTTATTCCACCTAAGACTGACGGAATGATCCGTTTTTCCTTTAACATTGGTTGTTCTGAATCCAAAGTAATTTTCAAGCGACGAAAAAAACAGCAAACATGTCAAATAAAAAAGGTTTTACAGGGAGCAAACGCTCGCACCTCGTGCATTTTTTAACTCAACTCCAGCAGCAAACAAGCACAGTCAGCGCAGTCAACACACAGAAAGTTCCCGCCTTGAGCCTGCGATAGGCGATGCGCAGAAGCTTGCGCAGAACGTTTTTCCGCCCTGAATAATTGGCGTTGGGTGCCCCTGAGGCATACATGCATACATTGAATTTATAATTTTTTGCCCCCGCAGGGATTTCGCCCAGGGGCGAAATCCCGAGGAGGCACCCTAGTAACTCGCGCGTATATTAAGGACAGTACTTACAGTTCAAATATACAGTCAGTATACTAGAAAAAATCTCGATTTGCTCGAACTGGGACCGCGAGGAATCGGTAGGTAATGATGACCTTTCTATTGTTTGCGCCCGCTAGTACGAAATGGTTAGGATGACGTAAAGACAGAAAATCCCGAAGGGACCGCTCAGGTAGATTTTGTGACATTTATTGTGCATTCATACTTCGATACTCTTTTGCGTTACGCAGTGACATTCTGTGGAGCAGTTGTTTTGAAAGTTATGGACCAAAAGACACTCATTAAGTGCAGGGGAGGTTATAGGGTGCGTTTAAGTGTGTAGATATATAAACAATTTTTCCAGACACGAGTTCACAAATCTTTGATTTATATTGGAAACCTTGCCAGACACTCTTTCTCTCTCTTTGACCGGAATAAGACTCAGCCCCAAACGAGTAAGACGAATGAACAACGGCTAGCTTATCACTAGCAGATTGATGGACATTTACAGAAATTCGCCGACAATCAAATTCTGTGCTGACTTGTTCCCTGCTCACAGATGTCCATCCATTATAAAGTTTCAAATAAGACTAGAATGCGCTAGAGTGAATCGATCAAACGTCCTTTTAATTTCTAAGGCTTACTTTCCGGCAAATAAAATGAACTGATTGTAAAAAGGGAAAGAGAAAGCGAAAAATTCAACTTCTAATTAAATCTTTTCTTATGGTTTAGAATAAACTATTCTCGAAACTGAGAATGTTTTGATCAAAGCTGTGTAAGTCGAGCTGAAACTGTGCATGGAACGTTGCGTTTCCTGTATTAATTTATCTCACCTATTGTATGGAATATGTGTGAAAATCTTCATTATGAATCGGTATATTTCAAAGAGCTACACAACCAGCAAGAATACTATTGATCGACAATATACAGAGCGGGGGCAGCTGTAGTGTCAACTATTACTAGTCCTACAATACCGCTCGTTTTTACGTAGTTGCCATGCCCAGAACACTAAATTGAGAAAAAAGGCGGGTGAAAAAGAACAATCTTGCTCCTCTTGCTTTAAGAGTGCAAAATATACTTGTTTACGGTGCCAGGGATACTTCTGTGTCCTTTGTTCTGTCTTCGAGAATGATGAAAGGTCAAACTGTCAAGCGGCTGGAAAGCAGGCAGTTCAGTCGCATATTGTGAGCCATGTTTCCGAGAAGTTATGGAGGAGCAAGAAAAGATCGAATGTAATGATTCAAATGAATTTGGCAAAAAAAGAGATCTACAGAAGCAAGAAGAATGGTGTTCTACAAAGTGGAAATCAATTATGGCGTGAAAATATGGTATCTAACCCAGGCTTTTCTCTTTCTCCATACATGAAATAAAGATCAGGATCGACACACGGTACGCCGTGTGAATCAGTTGCCGCGTCAACGTCGCTCCAAAGTCGGACCTAATTCAACTAGGTTCTGCACGTAATTAGTGGAGCGGCTTCTGAACCGAGCCTTAGGAACGCCTATTTCAATTTGGAACTGTTCAGCCGTTTTTCCCGCTTAGCTCGGCCAGGAATTTCGACTTTGGAGCGACTTTAATTCAGACACCGAACTTTTCGTGTGCCGAACCTAATGCATAAATTATTATAACGTATGTTACAAGCAGTTTGAAGGAAATGAGCATTTTTCTCCTTTTTAATTTAGTTGGCTGGAATTAAGCGCGGCATCTGAATCAATTCAGCCTGTCTAAATAATGTTGGTCGGCCTCAATTCGAATTAACGGGGCCTAACGCATTCATCTTTTTCATTTTTCAGCAGTTTTAGAAAACTGCCATATTCGTATCAGTCATCGCTTTCCTTTGTAACGTAGAGTGAAAAGAAAATGACAATAAAGAAAGAAACGCAATTTAATTTATGTTTCCCTCTTTTTTTCAAATAAAGACGAGTGCAAAAGTAATACCCATAACTGTGACAGAAATCTGCTGTGTAAAAACACTAAGGGGTCTTTCATCTGCACCTGTAAACCTGGTTACAAAAGAGATGGCAAGAAGTGTAAACGTAAATATTTCAGTACCAAGATCTTCGCATTCGCTGCATTTCAGTAATAATTGATTAGTCAAACACATTAAATTGAGTCTTAGCTATGAACTGGAACTAGCCTGCAGTACAATTAAGCTTAAGCGGGGGGATTCTGTTCACAGGCAAATAGTCATATAATATTTCTTCATTAGCCGGTAATTAATTAACAGGAATCACTTCTCGTCTGAATGTATGAAGCAACACTCGAGGTCCTCTCCTGGAAACCATAGCATGTATATTGTCGCCATTATTTGCTTTGAAAGAGATTGCAAGTTTCATTGATTAACAGAGCTCTGCAAAGCTCTTCTCTTTTGTTTTCAGTATTCGAATTGTTAAGGTTATTGACCCTTGCGGTATCCTTGGCCATTTATAATATATTTCTAATTATCAAACATGTTTTGCTTTCTTCATTCAAAGCTTACAGGAACATTACATTAGGATACTGTCTTCAAGCGAGGCGTGAAGTGGATCATTAAATTGTTGATGCCTATTTTGTTGTAGCGACACGATCCTGCAAAGAAATCAAGGACTTAGGTATCCCCAATGGCGACGGGGAGTACTGGATTGACCCTGGAAGGACTAAAAGTCCTTTAAAGGCATATTGTGACATGACAACTGACGGAGGTAAGGTTTGACTCGAAGATGACACCTTCTTGGGGCTGGTACGTTGATCAGTAATACCCTGCGTTCCACAAAGGATCCAAATTGCGCTAGAATGTTTTCTTATTCGGCCCCCTTTTTATCTCTGGTAAGGCACTGTAAAGCTGATTCACTTACGAAGATTCGAGGGAGAACTATTCCTTGAGGTTATTCTGATTTCGCAGTCACCTGAAAACAGACCTAGAATCAGGTCCGCTCGCTGACGCCATGCTACAATCTACAAGGTCTCAAGAACAGAAATTACCCATTAAACGGCCTCTCCTTTCGAAGATTGCATGCATTTCATTAAAACAGGTACATATAAAAAGAATATTGTTAGTTTCTCCCATTTAGCGAGCTCAAATCGACGCATAAAACTAAGGTGACGTGCACGTGTCAATTGACCCTGGGATCAATTAGCAGTTGTTTGGGGAAAAATAACCTCAAAATAATCAATCTATTTCACAAGCGTTCGCAAGAACACCAGACTAACTTTCAGATAATGTTGAAGTACTATATCTCATTGGGTAGTAACCCGGATTTGGGGTGATTTGGAGAATTCCCCCATATAGAAAATTCGATTTTGGTTTTAGCGTTAAATTGTTGTATTTATAAGCATTATGCAGATTAGGTTTCAAAATTGTGCTCGTTTGTCGATATTTTATTCTCTAAATCTAAAAAATGTGCCGTTTAGAAATTGTTAGATATTTGTTTTTTGAGATTAAAGTGGAAGATTGCCAATATATTCGCTCGTTTATGAAAGTCAGCTCATTTCTGTCGGTGGGCTGTATTCCCGTGTTCGGCGGCTAATTTTAGGCCCGCAGACCGTTGAAATCGAAAATCTCAAATAATTCCCAAACTCGGTAGCCTGCGTGCAGACGATAACTAAACTCTGATTAGGAGTTAACCGGAGTTTAATTTCGTCTGCGCGCAGGTTACAAACTCGGCCGCACTTTGAAATTTAAACCTCAGCAGTGTTATAAACTCATTAAAACCTTATTACAGACTGAAAATGAGGGTAGGTTAGGTTTTGAGCTGTGGCCACGGCTTGCTCGGTTTTTCTGTACATTCGCTCTTAATTAGGTAAAAACCTCTATTTTCGTTTTTCCTCATTTTCTCGAAAACTATAGATTCTTGAAAGTTAAAAATATTTTTTCGAAGATAGTTCCCCAAAGGGGTTTTTCTGACAAATTATCACACAAAATTCACATCGATAATTTAGTCCTTACTTGCAAAACTAGGCTTTGTATGACAATTAGCAATTATTGGATGAGGTTGAGTATCATCTGATAATTATGCAGGCCGAGAAGGGTTCGGCTTCGGCGAATAACACCCCAGTGAGAGTATCCGGTTAATGACTTTTATAGTACAGGCTATCGCCAGAAACTATGGACAGCAGCAGAGACGCCTGAGTACGAGTTAGCTCAGTTGTTTTGCGTATTGCCAGAGAATTTTACTGGTTTTGTCAAGAAAAAAAAAAATACTCGATCTACGACTTAAAAACATAGCAAAAACAGCAAAAATACAACTCGACGGATAGTATCTGCTAATTGAAGAATAACTGTAAGAATAAGCATACCGTTATATCCTGAATTTGCCGAGGAACAAATTCACGCGAGAGCCATTAGTTTATCAGTTTTTCTTGTAACTGTCAAGTGTTACCATGGAGAAGTTGTTTGAATGAATAATAATATGCGCTTTTTGCGCCAAGCCTCCTTTTAGTGTCAACTTGAGACTAGCACCCTCTTAGCGAGTCACAAATTTCTTAGTCCAGGGTTCTTACTTCTGTACAATACCGCAAACGAGCCCCATTAACAACCGCAAGTGATCCCGTGAAAAGTAGAGGAATGGAGTGGATTTTAGACATAGATGGTGAATGTGCTGAGAATCTGCACATCGCCTCGAACAATGAAATGAATAAAACTATAAATAATCAAACTGTTTCTTTTGGTATTTTTTTTCTCCTTTTTTAGTCAAGATGTTACGTTGCTTTGAAATTTTAAGACAGGAAGGACGTTAAGAAGGAAACTTGTCTTTCATTTTAACGCCTAGGAATAGGGAAATATGACCACTTTATTTATCACTGTGTAGAGGTTTTCGGTTTATTTCGAAAGACACTTTGCATCTACAGCTCATGAAAATGTCTCGTCTGGTGGTAACGACCCTGTCGTTGCAAACCTGTGTATTCATTTCTAGTGTCTTTGCTACTGGAGAGCGCCCCTGGAGAGCGCCCCTAAAAACGCCTGCGTGGGAGGCTACTGGAGACAAAGACAGTTACAAAGATACGAAATCAAGGGAAGAGAAACAAAGGAACGATTAAATGGAATTCTCCTAATGGGGTTGTACTAGCCGGTGAGCTTTTATCTGGGGTCGTTTTCAGAGACTTTCGCCGTTACAAGAGGATCGTTTACGGTCGGAATCAGTTGCGGTACTGTAAAGTTCGCCTGAGTTATATTTAACAATGATTAGGCCCACGCTGAGTTTCCGCCGTGTGAATTATTTTTGAACTAAACATTACTGCTTCTTTTGGCCCACATGACTGATAAACCAATGATAAACATTTATCGAATTTCAGGGGGATGGCTTCTTGTATCCAACGTTGTTTCGCACGGTTCTTCAACGACTCAGTTGCCAGTTAAGACATCGTACCGCGGAGTAAGCAGCAAAGAGATGTTACTCACAAAGAGTGCCATGAAGGAGCTGAGAAAGCACTTGCATTTCACTCAGATAAGATTTTACTGCAAGAAAGGAGGAGGTCGTACATTTCACATCACCACAGCTGCTAACAGCAAAGGTGAAGCTGCTGTAAAATACTTCAGTGGTGAGACAGATGTGATGCCTGGCTCTTGTGGCTCGTTTGTGATCATGAGCAATGATAACTCGCGGTTATCAAGAGCCTGCAAAGATTGGGGTTACGAAAACGGTTCTAGCAAAATAGGCAAATGGGGGGCACAGAGCGTTCAGACGAGATTATACGACCACACTGCTTTTGTATGGGCAGCTTACCACTGGCTTCTTGAACCGTCTGGCAGATGGGAATGCGACGATTATAATGTGGGAGTGTCACGTGGCGATTTTTGGAAAATCTTCGTGCGATAGGACCTTATAGATTGAAGTCACCATAACGGAAGCCTTTTTTTTAAATTTTAAGGGGTCAATTTTAAAAGAAAGCTAACCACATCGGCACTATTCAACACCAGGATCTAAAGTAAAAACAAGCAAGAATTACTGCAATGGTCCTAGTGTGAGTGAAAGGGAAATAATATAACACTCAATAAATGGCATCATGTAGTATTAGATGAAATAAAAATAAAGAAAGTGGGTGATTCATTAGTACCGGCTTTTCTCTTACCCCCCGGGACCACGGAAATGTGCGATTTAACGTACATAGCCTGATGCAACAGTCAAACTAGCTCCATACCATTTTTATTATTATTCCTGGTATTTCTGAAGGGAATCTTCATTCCATTTCCCACCAATCGACAGGAAATAAGTAATGTTCCTGATTGCTGAAAGTGCGACAAAAATTGTTTGTAAATGTACCTCCTGTAAGTAGTTACCACTGATCCTCATGCACCAAGGATCAATTATCGTTTCGAGTTAAGGGACATGTCTAAAGTTCCAATGTATTAAACTGGCATGTAAACTGTCTAACGTTCTGAAAAATTAAAAATACATTTATCTAGGGTGACCAGTGGCACGAACTCCCTAGAGCCACCCTCGGCGAGTGAAAAGTAACATTATGCAAATTAATTTGGGCTTGTTCCTACGCGGGTTCGCCACTCCCATCTCCGGAGGGGGAGGGGGAAGGGGGTAGGGGGCAAACCCAATTACATTTTCTACACAGAGGCTCCGTTCGAGTTTCAAGCCCTTAGCGTTTTCATCGTACCTTTTTTGACAGAAAAGATACCGTTTTCATATACCTTCTATTCACAAATCGCACCCCTTTCACATATTTAGCCTAGAACACTGCATCCCTTTTCACTGCTGTGAATGCACTGTCTTCTTTTGAATATGAATAAATCACTAAGGCAGGAAGTTTTCTTGATTTCTACAAAGCCTTTAAAAACCATTTGCGTAGCCCTTTCAGTTCTTTATACACCAAGTAGCAGATTTCCTTTCCCTTCCATGTACCTCAACTCGTCAAATCCCTACCCTTTTATATACCTGAAAAAGGTACCCCTTTCGGGCGGAGCCTCCCAGTACAGCAAATTATAGGGAGTACCCCATCGGATCCCCTCTCATGCGTGCTCTTGATATACTGTGACTCAGTATAGGTAATCACATGATTTCGAGTGCAATTTGGAATAAATAAGCACGAGTAAATTTTTCAAAGACCAACAAAAGTGCACGAGCCCGTAGGGCGAGTGCACTTTGTGGTCTTTGAAAAATTTACAAGTGCTTATTTATTCCAAATTGCACGAGAAAAATCATGTGATTACTTATTAATGATATACACGAAAAACATAACTACAACAACAAATTTTGACAGCGCGCGCGTTTTTAGTTCATTCAACTGATTGGCTGAAACAGACTACTACCTTTGGCAAATTCAAACTTTTTCAAGACCAATGCTTTCAAAATCATTCAGCTGAGAACTTGGAAATGTGCAAGGATTTTTTTTATATGGTTACCAGCCGGTTAAAGATAACTTGGTTTACAACAATCAGGAAAAGTAAGTGTTTTTTAATTCATCCTCGATTATGAGAGCTCGGCGTTTACAAGAAGCGTTTTCAAGAAGTATACTGCCGTTTTGAAATCGGGAGAACGCTTCGAGCAGCCAAAGATGATTGACACTTGCTAAGGTTTTTTAACGACTGTTTATCATTGTCTGTTCCTGGGACCTCATCATAGCCGGATTCATGGACAAATTTTTGAGATTTAAAACCCAAAAATGAAGGAGGCAATTTGTTTTCCTTCGACGCTGCCATCGATGGATGAGTGGAGCCGCAATTGTTGTGATGTCGGAAACTGCCAGTATTATATAATATTTGCTTTATATCAGCGCTGGAGTTTTAATTATCTTATTTGGCCTACTGCAAGAGTCATCGTAGCTCTTCTTAGTCGGCTTTATCGTGGTCGTTAAGGAAATTTGAAACTCTGTGACCTGTGACACTGACGATATGTTCTGAACTTACAATCTTTGCTTCTTCAGCATCCTGACTGTTGTTTTTCTTGTACAATGATTCGTAAACTTTTTTCTCACTTTCTTTAAGGCAAGTACCAGCTGCGGATACTTTCATTATGTGAGTTGTGGTATTTTTGCCCATTGGTTTAGTTTGGACCAGATGTTTAAATTTTCGGTTTCGTTTGCTACTGAGGTAGAAAAAAACACAGACCATCGCATGGATGTTTTAATAGAGGTCTTCGCTCCACAAGACTCAAAGAGAGCAACAAATTACGTACATGACTTGAAATCCCTGTTGTTATCATGGAATTGTATCCTTGTTCATTCTGTAGCTGTCATGGTTTGTGTGTGGTTGCAACCGTTTTTGTTCTTTATTTTTTTACTTTAGCGTAGTCTGTTATAAGTAGCTTGTTTTCTAGTTTCTCTGGCTCATTTTCCTCGATTTTGTTGACAGTATTTTTCTCTTAGCAACGCATTTTCAATACATTTAGCCAGAAAGACGTACTTTTTACTGTGTTCGGGTTTTTGGAAAATTTTTTTAACTTTTCTATTGTTGTTTTGCTTACAAAATTAAATCCCGCTGTCGTCTGCTGAAAACCATGGCCATTTTCTTGAATTTTTGTTGTTAAAACATCTCTAATCCGATTGGTTCTTGTTGGTTTCTTTTGTGTTTTCAGCCAATCAGAAAGCATTTGTAATTTGCACTCGTGTTACAAGTTTGCACTCGTGTTACACATTTTGCACTCGTGTTACAGAAGAGCTGCACTCCTTTCTCAGCCAATCAGAATTAAGTAATTTTTCCGTGTATATTATTAAAAGAGAAATAAGAGGCTGCTCTCAGTCTACCAACAACCATAGGCGACAAATCTATCCGAAACACAAAATTTTCCCACGAGAAGCCCGATCGTTAGAACCCCTTGTGAGCGACCTCTTGTGACCCCTTGCTATCTCTTTAAGCGACCACTAGACACCCTGCGTGATCTCTAAGTTCGCTGTATGTACTACGCTACTCGGAGTATACGACGAACTACATGTATTTAGTGACAACACGGGAAAGCGAATATCATAACTCAACACATTGCATACAATAAATTCTCTTCCAAAACGTAGGAGTAGATCGGCAGTTTCGGTACCTCTTCTCGAAAGAGACAAAAATGCGGTTTGATTTACGTAAGCGACCAACAGGGGGGTAATTACATGAGACCGGGACAAACTCGGACCGGTATGAGTTAGTATCGCTCTCCATACATTTCGTTTCATGCGTTTACATGGGACCGGCATCATTCTCTCTTAGACCGGCCTAAAAACGAACTCAGAGCGGTCTGTCTTCGTGTCGGTCGCTGACCCGACACGAGTTATTTTCTTACCGGTCTTAGACTGTACCGTTGTCATGTAAAACAGAAACGAATCTCAGACTGGGTCCATACCATGCCACCAGATGAGCGTTAGATAAAGTTTACAATTTTCTGGGAGCAGTAAAATCTGCGGTTCTCTACCAGTCAGGTGACCAGTTAGGACAGTTAGTGAATAATATGTTAAATAATGGACTTAAGAAAGTTATATAGCTACAAGAATCTCCTGTTTTTGAGTTTGTACCGGTCTCATGTAATCAACGAAGCGTTTCGTCCCGCTCTCATGTAAACGATTGCAAAAATTACAAATTCGTACCGGCCTGAGTTCGTCCCGGTCTCATGTAATTACCCCCTAAATTCGCATTTTGGGTGGTAGCCTTACGGATAGTTCGACTGTAATTGCACATTTCTCATTGATAGCATTACCGTGTTATAAAAAGGAAAGAGTGTTGTAGTACTTATTGATTCATGTTGAAGCAGAAGTGGATCAAGAGGAATTATGTCTGACCTTGATTGCAGAATTTTCCGTGGTGCGACTGTGGCTGTACAATCGTGTGTCATGCGATCGTGTTTGAATTAAGTCCGGATAGTCGTCGAACGGGACGAACTCAGACCAGTATGACTTCGTATCGGTCTCCATACATTTCTTTTCATGCGTTCACATGGGATCGGCCTAAAAATGATCTCAGAACGGTTTAACTTCGTCTCGGTCGCTGACCCAACACGAGTTACTTTCGTACCGGTCTGAGACCGCATAGTTCTCATATAAGTTGGAAACGAATCTTAGACCGGGTCCGTAAATAGCATGTTTCTTCGTATGGCTCCACGATTTTTTTTTGTTTTATCAAAAAAAAGACGTAGAAGTAGCTTCAATTGAATACTCCGGTGCTTGGATTAATGTGAGGGATTGCACCATTTTGAGTTGCTGTGCAGCAAATATTAACAGGCCACCATATGAGCGTTAGATAAAGTTTATAATTTTCTTGGAGCAGTAG
>CALNXK010000265.1:102500-310000 GCA_942486035.1 Porites lobata
GAAAAAGAAAATACAGTCGAAGCTCTCGTTAGCGACCACCTCGCAAATTCGAAACAGTGGCCGTAACTAGAGCTGATCGCTTACGAGAATGTGCTTTCGTAAGCGAACGCATGGTAAAACAATAGAGGGTGGTCGATTACGAGAGTTTAAGAAACTTTTTAATAATTCGTTAAGAAAGGTGTTCATAACTAGAGCTGGTCGCTTACGGGAGCTTCGACTGTAGCTTCATCGGGATTTGAACCAACACTATGATGACGTCAACTCATAACCACACTGCGCCACGCTGCCACCGCTGCTAGTTAATTTGTGACGTAAAGCATTTTTCTCTGCCACTGTTTGAAGCTGGTGGAAAGAAAATTAGGTATTTACGCGTATTTCAAATCAATTTTGCATTATTGCGTTTAATTTACTCTCGGGTTCAACAGCTGATCGATGTACGGAGTTGTTGCTATATGATGTGGGTCCTTAGACATTGACTTTTGCTTACGATCTAGGTACAACTAGATAGTCTGCGCAAAAGAATCTTGTAGTTGATCAATCGTGCTGAAAGCTTTCAACAGTTCGAGAAGCAGCAGAATAACGTATGGCTGATTAAAGCCTAATGCTGATATTTCTTAGTATTATGTAATAGCCATTTTATCAAAAATCAACCAATTCATCTCCATTGTTGGAATAATTTTCTAATCTACCAATTACCTACAAAAAATACCAACATTTGTAAATTTACCAATGATTTTTCAATGCTGAAGTAGTATTTTTTTTTGACGATTACAATGTTATGCCAACGTGAAATCTTATATTTTCCTTTTTTTTTTTTGGTAATTCATCCGTTTTTCACTTTAACTTGGGCTTCGTGGGACTCATTTTGGGGTTAGCAAATCGTCGGGACCGTCCCTTTTGCTAACTTTTTAGTCCCAGACGAGGTCTTCATGATTTGTTGGATCTTAAAATGCTCGGAGCATATATGCAGATAAATAGAATCAATACTCTTTATCAGCGCGAGGACAAAGACGATCTTTTTTGTTATAAGATTCCTCTAACTCGAAAAATAGAAAGAGTTGAGGTAGGTCTGACCTTTTTAAATTATTTTTACGCACGAACATGACTTAATACATCCAGCTCTTGTTCATGTGCTTTCAAAAATGGGCGCCCTTTCCCTTAAGCCTCGAATTAAAGCTATAAAGTAGTTACCAGGCGTTCTGGCTCAAACAGTTGGAACTGGGCAACTAACTCCGTTCGAAATACAACGTCACATGACCATATTGTTTCCTTGTACTGTAGTTAACAAATTGACGCCAGTTTTTTATCGTCTGTCCTCTTATCGATGATAAAATGACATCATAACATTGTCAAAAGTAGTTAGGAAAATGGGTATCCTGGAGCATACTTCGAATTTTCAGAATTGCATTAAAAAAACTAATAAAATCCCAGAATATGCAAGGGAATTTAAAAATGAATATCTTTTTATAAGAGGGATCAATAAAACATGTGAAAGATTTCTAAAGATATTAGATTTAGATGCAAAAATATTTAATTCTCCTCAAGCTTATCAACTTAAGCTTTATATTAAAAGATTTGTAAAAGCTAAAGAACTTGGTTATCTTGAGGATAATAGCAATTTTAAATTTAAAGAAAGTGATGTTAATTTTATTAATTCACTTGATACACAAATAGATGATTATATGGATTTATTTTATGATATAGAAAGTGGTGAGTTAAATCAGGAAAGGTATGAAAATGAATATCCAAATTTAAGAGAGTTTAATGAACGTTTTAGAAAATTTATGGAAAAATTATATATCAAAGAAATGACTTATAGTGATTTTCTATTAACAGATAGTGATGATGAATTTTATATTTATTTACCTGATAGTGATAGTGATTAATAATCTTCTAACATATTTGTTAAAAGATTAATTTATTATATTTTTTTTGTTTTTAAATAGCTTAAAAAAGAGAGATATATTATAAAATGATTTTAGTTTCCCCTGAGTTGGATGAATTTAATCCTTCAAACTGGGAATTAAAACCTTTTGATTTAAAAATGAAAAACGATTTAGCAAGAAATCATCCTTATCAACGAACTATGTTTTTGGTATATAAGTACTATGCTTCTTATGATGATGAAGTTGAAGGTGAAATACTATATGAAATTGACTACTTTCAATTATTAGATAGATACTATAGATATGGAATTACTTTTGAAGATAGTGATCTTTATCCTGAAGAATTTTTTGGTTTTGGAGTTCCTTTTAACAATAAATTATATGTATATGAAGATTTTATAAAAAATTACCAATTTAGATATATATTAAAAAATAGATATGACTTAAAACAACTTTTATTTAATGATGTAAAAACAATTAACCTAGATGATGCTGATAACGGACCAATAACTCTTTCAGAAGTAGAAAAGTGGAAAAGAAAAGTAATTAACAAACAAACAGATAGAAAGACAAAACTACGGCTTTTAGATCCAAATATTTATCATAGTTTAATTACTTTTGTTGTTTTTTCTAAGTTTGAAGGAAGATCAAATAATAAGATTGTTTATGATTTGAGTTTTGATGGAATTGAAGGAGTTGATAGTGAACTTAATAATTATAAAAATAAGTATAATTCTACAAACATTTATGAGGATAAAATATTTAATAAGATTAGGGGTTTTTTAACAAAAATATTCTAATCAAATAATAAACATGGAAAGTAAAAAAGTTTTAGCTAAAAAAATAAAAGAAGCAAAAGAAACTAATAATTTAGAAAGGGAAAAGTATTTGAAAGGTTTAAGTAGATTTTTATCAATTGTTGAAAATTTTTATAAAGTATTAGAATATTATGAAGAAAAAGAAGAATTTAAAGATATAATTGAGTTTTTTAGTTATATAAGTCAGATTTTTAATAATTATATGACTAATTATATTGAAGGTAAAAAAGTTAATTTAGATAAACTAGAAAATATTAATAGTTGTTTAGCTTATGAATACTACTTATGTGGTGGAGGAGTAAATTATGATGGTAATTATTTGTTAAGTTTAGGAAAAACTTTTGAAGAAGAGGAAGAAGAAAAACATAAATATTTAGATATACCTATTCCAATTAGAAATACAGATGAATGGTATATTCGTTTAAAAAATTTAAATAGACTAAATTATTTTCCTTTTGACCAAGATTAATCTAAACAAATAATTAAAAAAATGGAACCAAGATCAAGAGAAACTACTCCTACAAAAGAGGATTTGGATTTTATAGTTGATGATGGATATAAACATGATGTGGATTTAGATTATGTTCCAGATGATGAAAAATATGTTGTTAGTGGAAAAGATTTCAAAAAACTAACCAAAAATGCTATAAAACTCGGTGCTGAATCTCTTGATTATTCAACACGTAAAAATAACAAATATGTAGCTACACTTCCAAATGGAAAGAAAGTTCATTTTGGATCACCAAAATATTCAGACTATCTTATTCATAAAGATAAAGACAGAAGAGATAAATATCTTGCTCGTGCTACAAAGATAAAGAATAAATCAGGAGAATTAACTTATAATAATCCCGAATCGGCAAACTTTTGGTCTGTTCATTTACTTTGGCCAAAAAATGAGTTAAAAGAATAAAAGATATAATAAAAATGCAGTTATCCAGTTACGAACATCTTACCCAAGACAATATTATTTTTAAAGAAGCCAGAGAATTTAAAGTAAAAGATAGCAAGATCAAATACAAACGTATCCCAATTGAAATCAAATATCCAAATGGAAAGAAAGGAGCTTTGGTAATTGAATCTCCAGTTCTTTTGTCTTTTGGTGTAAATGAGAAGAAAAAACAAGAAACAAATAAGTTAGTAGGATATAGTATGCCAGTATGTCTTTGGGCTAAAGATAGTGAGCCGAATACTAAAGAAAAAGCATTTTTTGTAACCCTAGACGATGTTGTTTCAATGTGCCAAAGTCATTTAGAGAGTGAATACGGTGCAGATCTAGCATCATCTCTGTCTTTACCATTTTATTACAAACAGATAGAATATACAGACAAGAAAGGAAAAAAGAAAACAAAAGTTGATGAATCATCCGCACCAGTTCTTTACGCAAAACGTATTTACTCAGAAAAATCAAAGAAAATTTTATCTTTGTTTAAGGGAAAGGGAGGTAAGGATTTAAATCCTTTTAAATATATTAATCAGTATTGCAATGTTAAATTAGTAAAACTGTTACATCTTTACAAATAAAAGTACATGAGTGTTATGTTAAACCATTAAAACCTAGGGAGTCTTTACTAACAATTGATGAGGAAGAGGAAGATAGTGAAGGTGAATATGTAAAAGATGGTATTGAAGACTTAGTTATTTCTGATAAAGAAGAAACTGAGTAAATAATAGGATTTTATTTTTAATACATTATTTGTATTAAAAATCAACCAAATCCTTAGAACTCACCCATGAGTTAAATTTATCAGGATATCCACTCCATTTTACTAATGCTATTTTCTTCTTATTATCCCTCCTGATAATCTTTTCTATTCTAAATGTTTGTTGTTTTGCTTTTTGTAATTCTTGCTCGTAGAAAGAACCCTTAATCTCTTCTCCCATCAAATCAACGATGTTATATGTAACAGGTTTTGTTGGTAAAACTTTATTAATCACAAATATCTCCTCTGTCCAGTTTGGTGTGTAACCTTTATCAAATACCTTTCTCTTATACTTAGAAATTCTAACACGATCACCAATTGCAAACTTTGATTTACCAGGTTTTAAGTAAATAGAATCACCATACAAATTAGACCAAACTTTACTTTCATTTTTCTTTTTACTTGCTTCAACAGGAGTCATTTTTATACTAGAATGTCTCGAGTTATTGTAATCATTAACTAGTTTATCTATCTTATCCCAGTAAACAGTGTTGTTATTTACAGTAAACATCTTCCACATTCTGTTTTTCATTGTTTTATTCCATCTCTCAACAACACTAGATTTTTCTTCGTTTTCAGTGTGATACAACTTGATTCCCTCTCTTTTCGGAAAATCTTTGAAATGTTTATACTGATAAACTCAGAACCTTTATCTGTCCATAACATTTGAGGTTTACGTTTACTTTTGAATATATCACCAAATGCTTTACTAACAGTTTCAGTTTTCTTATCTTTCAACCCCCTAATCCATTCATACTTGCTAAACACATCAATAACCATCAAAAGATATTTAATCCCTTTGTTCCACTTACTAAACTTTTGTATTTCAACTAAATCAGCAGCCCAGATTTCATCAATCCCGTTTGACACCACTGATCTCTTTTGAAAGTTTCTTGTGATTGGTTTGTGAACTTCGTCGGCTAATTGTTGAGACCAATCACTACTCAACGCCGACGCGAGTTTAAACCAAGTCCAAGTTTTTGTTTTGTATTTATCATAGTTGTAGCAAGAAAGTGACCCCATTGTCGCTTTTTCCAAGGAATTGCATCTAGTGATTTTACCATTTTTTTATCTGCAGTATGTTTGCATTTTAATTGTTCACTTTTATGTTTATTTCCGCAAACTGTGTAATCAACATCATGTTGCATACTAACTGCATCCGTTGCTCCTGTAGGTTGTTGATAGATTTCTAATATATTTCCCTCATCATCGTGACGAAGTTGATCATGAAGAGGATTTCCAGGTCCAGTATAATTATGGCCTGGTATAGTTAATCCTCTATAAAGTGTAACTTTTAGTATTTGTTTGTGAATGT
Organism: Porites lobata; assembly: GCA_942486035.1. Classification (NCBI taxonomy): domain Eukaryota; kingdom Metazoa; phylum Cnidaria; class Anthozoa; order Scleractinia; family Poritidae; genus Porites; species Porites lobata. Next base: position 108,223 of record CALNXK010000265.1, read on the forward strand.
CAACTCCTCGTCCTGATCGGCCGTCTAAATCCTTTCTATCAGTTTTATATATTTTTTTAGGTCTAACTTTGGTTGACAGCTGGTCCATCGCTGTTCCAACAGAATCTTGAATATATGGAGTTAGTTTATTAATTCCATAATTTACAGCTTTCTTTTGTAGTTTTTTATTTCTCATTAATTCACTTGCTCCATATCGCCCCATTTCAACTGCTTTTTTACCCATCCAAGGTAAACCGTAATGAACAAATCCGTCAACTGCTGTGCCAACTACAGTATCAAAGACGCCCGCCCCTTCAGACGGGGTATTTAGTTTTTTGACTTCTTTTTTGTTTTTCTCTTTTTTCCACTTCCAGTTTGAGAAACTGATCCAGTTTTTACATATCTAACTTTTTTATTTCCACAAACTGCGCATCTACAAAAGAATTGAGTTCAACCTCTTTTATCTGTTTGGTAACCACTTGGCTCTGTGCAAGGAGTTACTCTTTTATCTACAATACAATATGATTCTTTCATTTAGTATAATGTTTAGATAAATATGTCTACTAGATCTAATTTTCTAAAAAGTGAACTTCAAAAGATATATAATTTTTTAAACGTGAGTTATGAATACGCTGATTTTGCTAGATTGGAAAATGACACTCGATTTATAAAAATATTTGAGTTGCTTATGGAAATAAGTGAGAAATCAAATACACTTAACAAAGTTGTAAAAGGTAATTATCTATTTATATAATAAAATGGAAGCTAAATTCTTTTCTGAGATAGAAAAAAAGATGGATGTTAAAACACTAAAAGATTTTGAGAAAGATGTACGAACACAAATAAATAATGAGTTTGAGTCTCTTAGAAAGAAAAATGATGATCTTTCTAGAGTACTAATGGCTGGTGAATGTGAGATGTGGGAAAAAATTCGAAATGAGGAATATTCTTGGTTGAATATAAATAATAATAAAAAGAAGAAACTTTATCGTCTTATAGATATTTACTCAAAATTTGATGATATAGTTGATAGTGTTAAAGATCTAAATACAAAAGTTGATAGGGTTAAACAGCTAAAGGATACACCTGTGGATTCAGACTAAATATAAATTTTATATTTAGTCTTAAGAGAAATACTCTTTTATAAAATCACTGTTGTCATTATCAAAATGTGGGTTATGTATTACATCTAGAATACTAGTTCCACGTTGTCTCTCAAACAGATAATATAAACACCAATATCCACAGAGAACAGTATTGCGATTTTGTATTTCATCCATTGAGTACACTATACGTTTTCCAGAAGTACGAAAATACTTTTATGCTTCATTTGGCATTATCAAACCAAATGGATCAAAGTACTCAACTACATTGTCTATATTTCTATAACAAACCCAGTGTGTTCCAGGGCCAGTCATGTCATCGAGATTGATTACTCCGCATTCTTTTCTAATCTTTTTTGGTAGACCATCACGACTGTATATTCCTCTAAAATGTTTAATACCAAGTTTCTTTACCCAATCCATGAGGTCAAAGTTGGATAGAGGTTTGATTACAAAATGGTTCCGAGAATTGGAATTGAGTTGAATGGGCTGTTTTTTCCTAGTAGTAGACCTTTTCCTTTGGACTTGGACTTTTTTTTTGTAACTCCCATTCCTATTGGGTTTTCCCAAGTACCAAAAAAGGGTGGTGAGCGATAAGGATAACCTTCACCACGTGTTGGTGGAGGAGGATGTGGAACGTAAACATTTGCTGTATTAGATGATGAATGTCTATCAACCTGAAGTCCAGAGCCAAACATCTTAGATACTAAACTAATTGCCATTGGAATACCAATAGAAGCAAGTGTTCCCAGAAATCCTCCTTCTATCTGTTTACGAGTTGGTTTGATAACCAGTCGTCCACCTGATTGATAAATTTTGTTTATTAGGTCTATTTGTGATTTGGTTAATTCTCCTCTAATAGCTGGCAATATTGGGAAAAACTTTTTTGGAATTGTAATTCCTTTTCCAAATATTTTATTTATTCCAAGTTCTCTAAGTGCAGTAGCAGCACCAGTTGCTAATGCAGGAACAGCTTTTGAAATTCCTTTTATTGCATATGGTAGTACTTTTGCTCCAAGAGAAGCAAGTGATGAAAATAAGTTTCCACCATGTTTTACAGAACGTCTAATTTGTGTTTTACTTATCTTTATATCTGATCCTGTGCCATTTGCAATAGATTTTTTTATTTTATCAATTTTTCTTTTTGTTAACATTAACTCATCAGAACCTCGAAGATGTGAATGTTTTAACCGAAGAGTTAGTGGTGATTTATTTATTATTGCAGAAGCCAGTTTTGACTTTTGCCCATCTGTAAGTGTTACTCCGTATTCAATATAAGGAGTCATTTATTTATAGAATTATATTAAATCTAAGCACGAAGCAATAGTTTTCCATCTTGTTGTGATATTTCTGCTACTCTTTCATGTAAGACTAATGCGTAAATATTATAATCAGCGTTTGGATTAGCAGTTAATTCGTAATGAAATGCTAGTTTTGTAACACCATCTTTGATATCCATTTTTTGTTTTGTCAGGTCAAAATAAACAAAAGGAAATAAAGATTTAAAATTACTTATATTAAGTAATGTTCCACCTTGATAATCATTATTTGCATAGACGTATGACATTACATTTCTAAAAACTCTTGACATATCTGTAGAAGGTTTAAAGTGAGTAAATGGATATTCGTTTCCATTTGCAACTTCCAGGTGACAATCTCTTATATTAGCATTATTTGGTAAATTAAAAGTGTCGTATAGAAATGGATTTGCTGTTTGTTCATCAATTCTTGCTGTTTAATTCCAAAAACAAATACATGCCTTGGCTTTGAAATAGCATTTGTAATTCTAAAATGTCCTGTTTGTTGTTGTGTATTATTTGACCTTTCAACTACTTCATTCAAATATGTCCATTTGTACGGTTTAAGATAATTTTCCATGTATAACTTTTGTCCTTCTGAATTAAACGTAAGTTTTGGAATAAAAAGTTGTAGTCTTGTTATAATAACTCTACAATCATCAACACCTTGAAAAATTAAATTTGCATCTTTTCAGTCAATTTCGATATTTAGCTCAATTTTTGTATTAGGAAGTAGTTGATCTTCCAATGCTTCAAAGAAAGAATATCTATTAAGAGGAATTTCACAATTTACTGTGGCTGATGCACCTAATAGTAATTTCCTTTGATGAAAACCTTTATTATAAGTTGCTTGAGCAGGTCTTTCCTCTGCAGCTGTTGATGTATCAAGAAAATAAAATTCGTTTGTAGCAACACTCTGTGCATATGAAGGATTATACTCAAGCAAATTTTTAATATTTACAACATGATTTGCATAATTACAACTATAAACTTCTCGACCATTTGCCAGGATACTTAATTTTTCTATAAAGGAGTTACTACCATTTACAATTCCGTTATGGTCGGCAGCCGCAATATTTCCTCCATCTGCCAGCTTATTTACTTTAAAATCCATTGATAATCGTGCGTTATACCAATCAAAAGGAGTAGTTTCTCCTGTGTTATCAGCAACAAATCTAAGACCTGTTTTCGTTTGGTAAGCGTTATTTGCTGGGGCTGTATCTAAAGTCTGTTCCAGGTCAAATACAACATCTTCATATCTATCTAAATATTTTGGATTTCTAAATGACTTCATTTTATTTTAATAATTATATAATTTTCTCTTACGTGTTGAACCTCCACTAAGAAGGTTAATCAATCTTTGATTTAACTCTTTTTCACTTGGAATTGTTTCAACATTTTCATTAAAAGTAACTTTTGGTTTATTTTTACTTTTTAATAACATTTGCACTATCTTATCACCAGCCTTTTTGCCAACATGTTCACCGGTTTTTGTTGCAGCTGCTGTTACCGCTTTATTAGCTCCTTTTTTAACAGCTGATTTGACTGTTTTTCCAAATAATTTTGAACCAAACGATTTAAACACATCCATCATTCCTTCTCCGTAAATATGTTGTCTTGTGTATTTTCCCAATTCTGGGTCAAATCTCATTTTAAACTCTGATTGTCGCATCATTTTATTTTAATAGTTATATTACATTGAATGGAGTATGAAAGTCATAAACCAATCAATACCATTAATTACCATTTATTCTATTTACAATGCTATCAGTTATTGCGCTTGTGTTAATATTTAACACATCAATCGAATTTGTGATATTTGGTAGTTTTGATCCATACTCTGTTTTTGTAATAAGTTTCTTTTCAAATCCAATCAGGTCTCCAAATTCTGTTCCTCTCAGATCAAGTTGATAATCACCGTCAAGTGATATAAGAATTCGATAGGTAGAATAAAAGTTAGATTGATTGAATACTTTTTTTGTCCTTTGGAATCTGTTGTGTGATGATTTTTTTGAGTCATGTATTGATGAATATAATCATTAATATCAGAGTAGGAATACATTTCATCTGTAAAAGTAATTGTTTGCCAGTTGGTTCCATCATGAGTGTATTTGATTTTATTGTTTTTATAATCACTTCTAACGTTGTACCAAGAGTACGTCATGGTCAGCCGATCAAGAGCAAGTTGGTGTTTCATTTCAGGGTCAAGTTTTAGAGATGGATTAAACTTAATAGTAAAATCACCAGGTCTGCTTGTTTCTCTTTTTTCCCTGTTTATTGAGGAAATGTGGATAGCTCTTTCTTCCATTTTTATCTAATTGATATATAATTTTTTATTAAATCATTAAGTTGTTTTTTTTGAGATCACTTTCATTTGGTTGAGAAGATGTGCTATTTGAGAAAACTCAGGTATCACACCATTATTCCCAGCAAGAATTGAACCACAAAGTAATTCAAGTCTTTTTAGTAGTTCTTGTGGGTTGTTAAAGTAAACAATACCCTGCCCTACTTGATAGTTAATTGAGTTAAAATATCTATTCATTGTACTTCTATATTTTTTTAGTATACCTACTGATTCTTTTAATTTATTAGTTCCAGCTACATACTCTGGAGATGGATTTTTATTATTTTTTCTACCTACAATTCGTCCATCCAACTCACGTATATTTTGGTGTAAGTTTGTATGTATTTGTTCTAAATCTTGAACACCAACTTCATTAAATTCACTTGGTCTTGGATAATCATAATTTTGTAAAAAAAGAAGATCACTACCAACAAGGTTTTTTTCTAAATTACCTGATGGTCGAGGAACAGGTACCCAGTTACTATCTCAGCCTTTTCCATCATCTGGTGGAGGCATTGGCATCCAATCATCTGAGTCTGGCAATTCTTTTATATCAGTTAATCTTTCATTAATTTCATTAATCTTCAGGGGCACCCAACGAGAATATAGTTCAAAACCATTTAACATAGCATTGTTGAACGTATTTTAGTATTCAAACGGTAGATATAGGCATATTTTTATCCCCTAAAAACTTTTTATCTGTTCGGATTTCCTAGCTGAAAGTCTAGTGATCCGAAAATTATAGGGATAAAAACTTACCTTCTCGAAAATTTCAGCCAGGAAAAGGCTCCCGAAAATTATAGGTGGCCTTTTTGAGGGTCAAAATCCGTTAAAGATGGGTAATTATACCATTTTGCAGATGTTCGAAAATCCTAGGAGAGGCAGGCAAGCAAGAAATTTCACAACAAATGCTCCGAAAATTCTAGATCTCAAATCGTCTTCCGAACAGATATTTTCCCGAAAATTGTCGTTGGGTGCCCCTGAATCTTTTCCAATCCTGATGTTAATGCAAGTTGATTTTTTTTAAGTTGTGCTATAGTTGCGTCTTGCTGCTCATCAATACTTTTTTTAATGCTATCTTGAGATTTAATAAGTGGTTTAAATGTCTCTTTAAAACCTTCCCGAGCATCTTGTTTTTGCCATTTTGTTATTTTTATTACATCTCTCACCTGTTGAGTAAAAGAGTCAGCTTCGATTTTATTTCTTGCAAGTTTTTTCTATTCGTCAATATCCATTTTATCTAATGATTAAATAAAATGGAAATACCAAACTATGATAGTAGCGGTGACCCGGATGAAAAAAAATATAAACAGTTATTTCCTTACATGCCATCAGACACATTTCGGATGTTAATCTGTGGAAACAGTGGAAGTGGTAAGACTAATCTATTATATCATATGTTAATTAAACCACTGTTGTACTTCGATGAAATTTATCTTTATGCGCGTAATTTAGAGCAGGATAAATATAAACAATTAATGCAAAAAATGAGAGAACTGAGTTCTAAAGTTGGATATGAAATACTTCATGTGAGTAATGATGAAATAACCCCAGTGTCAGAAATGGATTATGAAGACAATCAAAAACTTGTGATATTTGATGATTACGTTTGTGATAAAAACCAGAGACAACTTATGGATTATTTCATTCAAGGACGACATAAGAATTGCTCTGTAATCTACCTCAGTCAATCATTTTACAAAACTCCAAAGGATATTCGATTGAATTGTTCTCATTACTGCCTTTATGAATTTCCATCATCGAGGGAATCCAATAGGATATCATCTGAGTTGGGAGTTGACAAAAAGACATATAAAGCAGCAACAAGAAAACCATTTACATTTCTATATGTTGATAAACCCAGAAAACGTATTGCAAAAAACGTTACTGGTAATCTAGCCTAATAATTAAAATGGGTATATTTAACGAACAATCTTTTGATCATCCTTTTGCTAGAGGAATTCAGGGTGCTCCAGGAGTAGGATTTAATCTCACTTCAAGTGGGGATTATGATATGATAAATAAAAAACTAAGAAATGTTGGTGCTCCGGAATCAAACACCGATGCGGCAACCAAGAAGTATGTTGATGATAATTCTGGGGGTGGAAAAACATCATTAATAACAGTAGATTCAAACATTGATATAGATGTTTGAATGTAGATGAAGCAGCAACAAAGTCTTACGCTGATAATAATTTTTTAAAAACTGATGGAACAAAACCAATGACACAAGATTTAAGCCTTGGATCTTATCGCATAACTCATCTTGGTGATCCTACAGGTGATGGTGATGCAACTTCAAAAAAATACACTGACAATTTGGTTAACACCAAACTAAATGATTACATAAAAAAAGATGGCACTGTTGCAATGACTGGAGATTTCAACACTGGCGGCCACAAAATACTAAATCTTCGCACACCCACATCAAACAGTGAACCAGCAACAAAAAATTATACCGATAATAATTTTTGAAATCTAGATGGAACAGAAAAAATGACTGGAAATCTAGATATGGACAATAATCAAATATTAAATCTACCAGCTCCAACGGGTGGAAAACAACCAACACCATTAGCTTTCACAGATATGAAGTATCTTCACGTTGCTGGAGCAAATAAAATGACTAATAATCTAGACATGGATAACAAAAGTATAATTTATTTAAAACCACCAACAAATGATACAGATGCTGCAACCAAAAAGTATGTGGATGACTCAATACCTGATACTAGTTCTTTTATAAAAAAAGATGGAAGTGTATCAATGACTAACAAGAAAGTTAAGTTAAAAGTTAAGTGGATCTTATATAGTATAGATATAAATGAAGGATATATTTGAATTTAATCACATTGATAAATCTCTGTCAGAATCAGACGTCACAACCTTAAAAGACTTTTATAGTCACTACCATAAGAAATACTGGTGTTTTAAGAAATCGTATAAGAGTTACAAATTTTCTTGATGATGTTTTTACAATCTCTGGAATATGCTTGTTTGCAATTGGAACTATTTCTCGTGGAATAACCCTAAACCCTGTTGTTCTCGGAGTTGTAAATGGTGCTGGAGTTGTAGTGGCAGGAATTGGAAAAAAAAATAATTACAAGAGAAAAATTGAAATGTCAAGGATTGCATTTACTACTTATGAAAAGGTACTCGTTGAACTCCGTGCAGCTCTTCGAGGTGATGAGTTTAATAAACAAGAGTTTATTGATCGCATGAAGTTGGTAGATGAAATGATAATTGATCAAACACCTATAGCTGACAGATTTGCTAGCAGATATAGTAAAAAATTTAATATAAACATAGATTAGAATGGATCATTTTGAAAAATTTGATAAACAATTAATTAGTTCTTACGAATCAACTTTAGCTCTAGAAGGTAGAGAAATTTGTAAAGAAGTTGATTCTATACTTGAAGATGATGATGAATTGTTAGTAGAAAAAGCTAATGCTTATTGTCTTTTTTGTACAGATCCAAAAAGAGTTGATATTGATGAAAAAATTGTTGAAAAATGTAGAAAAATTTTTAAAGGATATTTCAAATTATAGATGTATTAAAAATATTTTAGAAAATATTTCAAGATCAAGAAAAAAGGTTTAAAGATTAAAATACTAATTAATATAAACGTTTGAATGTGTATTTTTTTCTATCTTTTTTAGATTTAGCTGTTTTCAATATTTAAATAAATATTGAAAACTAATCTAAATATTTAAATGTATACTTCTTACCATTTTTTCTAGATGATAATGATTTACCTTTTTTCCTACAAACTTTAGAAATATTACCAGCACTAATATCTAATTCAATCGCAGCTGTTTTTATAGAATTATATCTTCTTTCTTTTCCAGTTTCAATATTAATAGAAATAATTGGTCTATTTTTACTTTTTTCAATATTATGTTTATGTGAAAGTAATTGCAAATTTTTAATTCTATTATCTGATTTAATTTCATTGATGTGATCAACTTCAAAACATCGCGGAATTGGCCCTCGGAAAACCTCGTAAACAAATCTGTGTTGAGTGTAATTTTTACGTTTTTCAAGTTTTTCATCATATATATTAAAATATAAATAACCAGTACCATTTTTTACCATACTAATAATTTTTTTAGATCTTAAACTTAACACGTTTCCATTTTTAGATGCAGCATAATTAGAAAACACTGGGTGTTTATAATATTTTTTTCCATCAATTATTACTCTTTGTTTTATTCTTGAATCAATCATTTTGTAATAACCGAATCTTCTTATAGATGGGAGTACTATGGTAAAGACCCATTCGCGAAATATTCTTGCACTTGGTAATCTAGATTTAAAAACTAATTCGTAAAAACCGGCTTCATCGACAAATAAACAATATTTTCCTCTAGTATCATTTTGTTGACCGCCCGTTTCAGGCGGGGAACAAAAAAGAAAAGTTCTTTTATGATTTTCACTTACATGTCTCTTTATAGCATGTTCTGTATTTTTGTAACCAAGTATCTGAGCAACTTGTTTTGCTTGAAACCATACATTACATTTTTCATCGATGTATGAGTTTAACTTTATTCCTAATTGATAATTAGTAAAAGATTTAACTTCTTAATATTTCTAAATATTTTTCTATTTCTTCTTTGGTGTAAGTCATTTATTATTATTATTTTTTTATTTAACTTATATATCTCTTCCCTTTTACCACCATAAATACAAATATTTACTATTGTAACATTAATTTGTATTTCTTTTGTTTTATTCTTACAACAGCATTTATTCAAATTCTCCTTTTGTCTTAATAACTGTAAATTATCAATACGATTATTTTTCATATTATTATCTATGTGGACGACCACTTTATCTTTTGGTATATTCCCACGTAAGCATTCAAAAACATATCTATGAACCAGATAATTTTTTGTTTTTGTTTTGTTAAAAATAATAAAAAACAAATAACCATTAGTATGAGTCCCCAGTTTTAATATCTTATTACTCTTAGTGCAATAGAGTTCCCCTTTTTTACTCGCGTAATAACTATCATAAATAAGATGAGAATAAATTTAGTTTTGTTAAAGAAAATGTAACCCATCTTTATTTACTGAAACTTTATCTTAAAGCCATCGTATTCACTTTGTCTTCAATCACCGTGCGTTTATCATCTTCATTACTTAGAGCTATTTTGTTAACTTCTTTTGAATATATATCATGATTTTCACTTCTTATTATTTTCATTTTTCTCATTTGTTTTTTACCCAAAAATAAACATTGAACATAGTCATCAAAATCTAATTTCTTTTTTATAACATTTTTCTTTATTCCTTTACATTTACGTACTTCTTTATCTTCTTCAATTCTAAAACTGTAAAGTCTGGGTCGCAATCCAACGAAACAAGTTATTTGTTTTCCTGCTACTTCATCTTTAAACATCCCTATTACTTTTTTGTTAACTCCTGTTGGTATTCCAGATGGATGATTAGGAGGATAATCAGATGTGTCAAACTTCTCTAATATATCACAGGATATAACTTTGTAAAAATCATCTCTGTAAATCTGAAACATCAAGCTATCGGTATCTGTAAACAATAACTCAGCCTTGTGTTTATATTTCTTCTGAATATAGTTATAATGAAAATCAAACATTAATGTTTTTGACAGATCAAGTATTGCTTGTCCAACATATACTGGTTTGTTAAAATACACTTCTGTTTTTTTCATATGAACCGCAATAAGATTTTTATCAAATATTGTTGCTCTATCAAAGTTTGGACGACTTGATAGTTTGGCAGCTTTCTTACGATCATCAATAAGAAATATATTCTGTCTTTTCCTTATGTTTTCTATTGTTTTTCCAAATACGGAATTATTCATTAGTTTGAAAAAGTCTTTCTCAAAACTATTGGCTGCTGTTTTTCGAAGTTCTGTATTTTTTCTTATGTAAGGTTCCATCCAAGAACTTTGATAGAATGATATTCCTCTGTGAACAGCAGTTATTCTCATTCCCATCTCAAGATATTGCCTCAAGTTCCGATAATGTACAACATAGTTTTTTCTTGGTTTAAAATGACAAATTAGTTTTTGAACACATTAACAATCATCTTTTCAGGTGCAAGTGGATAGTCATTATGTGATTCCCATAGGTTTGAAGGATATTCCAAATCTACTTCAAATATATATCCTTTTCTTCCACGATTTGACATACTATGATTTGCTTTATTCAAGATATCCATTACAGTGTCTTTTGTTAGGTTTCTCACCCATTTAAATTCATGTGTTGGAAGTTGTTGTGACATTGCCCATCCGTAAAGATTGTTTGTATCAAGATATTGAATATAACTAGACTCCTCATTAGGATCGTAATTTTTCATATATTTGTTATTTGCTACTGGATATCTTTTTGATATATGAGATATTCCACCACGAATACCTCGCTCAAACATCATCAACATATCATAATTATGCAACAGTTGTAATTCTTGGCCTGTTTCTTTGAGACATGCATCCCAAGCAAGTCCAGGAGATGTGTAATAATGAGCTGGATCTAGATTATAATGTTTCAAACAAGTTTTTCTAAAGTTTTCAAATACATCTGATAAAAGTAGGACATCAGACTTTAGGTAAAGATTATGATAATCTCTTATTGATTTACATTCAAAAGTATTCCATACATTTTTAGCATGTTGGTAATCATCATCAGTTATCTCTTCATCATTTAGCTTTGAATAGAATTCTTCTTTTGGAGGTAATTGTGTTTCGGATAGTTTTTCAAATGATGAAACATAGTCATAAGGATAAAGTCCCTTACGAGTTAGTAGGCCTACATTTTCCTTAAATATTTGTTTTGTATTATGAAAATCATCTGGTTGTAAATTTCCAACTAGATTAGCAAGTGATGTTTGAAGAAACTTAAATGAATCAATAAATCGTATTTCAAAATATAATGGAATCATTTCTCCATTGCGTCTAGACCTGTACTCATCAACTTTAATCTTTTTAGAAAAGGAAATATATTTTTCCTCTGTTGATGGAATACAGTTTAACTCACCTGGTAAACAAGCAAGTTGTTTTATAAACAAATGAGCATCATATTCTTGAAGATTATGAAATATAACTGGAAGAATCATTGGCTTTCGACACTGAAGATTACAACTGTTATGAGCTGCACCACGGTACTGACCAGTAAAATGACAATGATCTCTAACTTTATCATCTAATAATTCTTTCTTACAGATATGACAGGTTTCAGCTTCATCAAATGATTTTTGTTCGGCTCGTGTTAGTCTAAGAGGTATTGGTCTACGATAAAAATCATTATATATCTTATTGGTTACTTTTGCAAGTTTATCAACAAATATCTTAGCTACATCATCACTGTCTTTAGTTTTTGTGTAAATAATTGGTTCAAATATTGTATCTACTACTCCTTTTATATAAAAACAAAATCCTGAGGGTTCATCTTTTGGTAGTTGTAATTATACGAATCTTTTGGATTAGGACTGCAAGTATTCATTGGTTTGGTAAAGCATTCAAAATCTGCATAATCTACAAAAGGAATTGAAAGTTGTTTGTAGTAATTTTTGAAATATAACATTGTGTTTTCTTTAGGCATATTTAGACAAACTGTTTCATTATTTGAACAATATATGATATGTTTTTGTAATAATTCATCCTTAGTGAAATGTGTAAAACACTTTTTACAAATATAAAATGAACCATTCTTACTTGCAGTTTTTTGCGTCTTAATCAAACGAGTAACGTTTTTAATTAGTGAATAATGAGAAACACCATCTTGTTCAAAGAAAAACAAGTCAATAGTATTTAGACAGTCTTTTTCCGCCATCCTCAGAGGATAAAACTTTTTGTTTTCATTAACTGAAAAAACATTAATTCCTGGAGGAGATGGATTAAGTTTTTTAAATTTGGTGATGTCTTTTAATTTCATAGGAAAAGTAATTCCTTTGGTGTTAAGTGAAAACTCATACTTTTTCAAACCTGTTAGTCTTTCTTCATCTCTTTCTTTTGGATAAAGATATCTAAGTATACACCAAAGAAAGCATTTTTCATCTTTGTTTTTAATATTAACAATTGCTTTTTTATTTGATATCCAATCTGGAAGAGGAATGTAAGATGATCCCTTTGTTGGATTATATTCAACAGTATGAATTTCAAGTTTATACACTTCTTTAAAATACCATGCACTTCCAGTTTGTTGATATGCTTCTATACCTCCTTCAATAGTATTTATACAAATATCAATTAATTTCTCTACATCTGTTGATTTAATATTAATAAGTGTTCCTGAAGTAAAGTACGCTTTATCTTCTTCTAATCCAACAACTCCCTTATCTTTTTCAATTTTTTGTTTTTCCATTAAACAAACCAAAATCATCTTAAATTTAATATTTCGATGGTATGTAAAAAAATCTTTTAAAGTTTTATAAATTTGTTTAAAATACTCAAGTGGAGTAAGACCAGGAATTCCTTCAATAATATACTTAACAGCAAAGTCTTCAAAAGCTGATTTTTCTTTTACAAGTCCTTGGTCATATTCTAAAATAGCTCGCTCAAGAGCTTCACGAAAATAAGAAGGAGTATTTTTGGGGATCTGTCTATTTTTTATACATTCCTCAAAATACTCGTCAAATGATTTTATCTTTTTCTTTTCAGAAAGGGGCGTCTTTTTTACAGTGGCTTTCTTTTTAGAGACTTTTTTATATCAATTCCTTTTCTCACTTTTTCTCTAGCTTCTTTTAATTTTTTATATTGTTTAATTAATTTTTTTCTTTCTCCTAATTTCTTATAATCTTTCTTAAGTTCTTCTTTTTCTTCTTCAATAATATGTCTTATTTCATCCAAAGATAAATTCTGAAATTGTTTATCTGTCATAAAAGGTTGAGAACCTTGGAAAACATCAGTTGATTGGTTAGACATGACGTCTTATAATATTAAGATTATATTATAAGACGTAAATAATTAAGTTATTATTTAATCACTATCAGTTTCAGAATCTTCATAACCACTTAATATATCCTCAATATTAACACTATCACTATCACTATCACTATCAACATTTATTTTATCGTAAAATTTACAAAACAACTCATAAAAATCTCTATATCCTGGATAATCATCAGGATGACCATCAACAAATTCTTCATCTTCTTCAAAATCAAAATTCATTCTTTCAAATAAAAAGACTATATTTTCAACATCACACTCTTTAAATTTAAACCAACTAGTATCCTTAAGATAACCAAGTTCTTGAGCTTTCATAAATTTTTTTATAAAAAACTTAATTTTATCATTATAACTAGAAACAAAAAGTTCACTACAATCTGAAAGATAATTTACTACAAAATTATCCATTTCCTTATTAATACCTCTTATAAAAAGATATTCATTTTTAAATTCCCTTGCATATTCTGGGATTTTATTAGTTTTTTTAATGCAATTCTGAAAATTCGAAGTATGCTCCAGGATACCCATTTTCCTAACTACTGTCAAAGTGTTGTGGATCCACGAGCCGCATACAATAACAAAAGCTCGAAAAAGTCAAATATTGCCGGGAAAAATGAAGACAACACAAGAAAATTTGACTTTTTTAAACTAGCGCAACGTTCTTGTCAATAACTTTTCTCATTTGGTGATTGGCTACTGATAACAAGTAACGGTTTTTTGTTGGCTAAAAACTTGACAGGTTGAGTCACCTCACTGCCCTGCATAAATTTGTTTTGCAAACTTCAAACAAGAATGAGATCAGCGATGTTTATTGCCTAGAAAAACGGAGGTATTTTAGGGCTGTATAAAGTCGTAAACTTCTAGCCCAGGCTAAGGTTAAATATTATTCCAAGGAAAGATTTTGGAGCCGCTATAGTAAACGAACAAATCGAAGCAATGTACGGTTAAACTATCTGTAGATCAAACTAGCCTGGCAGTTTAGAAGAGTTGTTAACCGATCAGTACGAACAGAAATCGTGTACGGCTGGTTGTTTACTTCAGTTCTCGACTTGTTTGTCGTAATGAATGCCATTCAGCTATATGAGCTGTGTACAATCAAACCGAAAGGTGGGTATTATAGTCACGAAGTTTTAAATTCAACTTACGAGGTACTTACAAAGTTTCATAAAGTTGGTACAAAAAGTTTGTTTTGCTTTCGGAAAAAAGGATCAGAAAAACACTCAGTTCTTGTCAAAAGAAAACTACCGTTATAAATGTGCTTATTTTTAATAAACTAGTCGACTTTCAGAATTGTTTTCTTACTTTTTTAACTTTTTACGAACATTTAGAAACATTAAACATTAAATCGCAGTTTTGAAACTGTACCATTTCTAGAAAGTCGTCCCCGCTTTTGGAAACTAAGTGTCTTGTTTAGTTTCCTCTGCTTAAACTTTTAGCAGAGAATCCAAACGGGATGCAAGTCTTGCATCAGAAGTTTCTGGCTATTATTCTCAGAGAACAGAAAGTGAATCTTCTACGAAACTAAACTAAGCAAGCATTATAAAACTTAAAATTTTATGTGTTTGTCCTCTTAATGATAATAACAATTAGCCAATCAGCGTGCGAGATATAATTCAGTTATTGTAGAAAAAATATCCTTTCTATAGTTTTTTTGCATTTTGTTAACTTATATTTGAAACACCAAAGACTTTCAATCTTTTACCGGAGTAGAATGACTCAAAACGTTGTGGAATCTAGACTGACATCTACTTCGAGAAAAAAAAAGCCGATTAGCAAATGGCACGTTGAATTGACATAGTGAAAATACCCTAAATTTGAATTTTTTTTCACGACTAAACAAATGTTTGATTTCAATGTATAAAATGGGCATATTATAGGTTGAGTTCACCGTGACGTTTTGTATACTCTCGACTGCTTGATGAAATGACTGCATTACGTCCGAAAATTAGTTCTGACCAAGAAAGTTTAGGTTAATTTTTCAGGCTATCAGCCTGTCCGACAAAGTTAAGACGAAGGTTATTCTTCTTTTTATTACAAAGTTCTAAACAGAGATATCAGGAAGTAATCATGAGGTGAGTGGTATCTTGAGGGACAACCAACCGCGTAACTGTGATTTTCAGTGCTTATATTAGTTGTATTGACGATAGAAATGAACAACATTTATACCTAATGTAAAGCGCTCATAGAGCAAGAAGGTTTTTTTGCAGCGGTTTTCCCACATTCACTTTTCACACCGAGTAGTGTATATCCACGGTCTAGCCAAATGTCCTCTATGTCACGCAAATATATAAATACATTGGGTAATCACTAATCTGCAATAATCTAATTTTTTTAGCCTAAAAAAAGTGGAAGTTTAAGTCATAATAATATTGCAATAGAAAAAAGAAACGGAAATTAGATTACACATTATCTTTCAACAGAAATTTAACAAATGTTTAGGCACCGATTCTTACGTAATTTGTCATGTTGTCATTATGCAAAATAAACATCTGTAAAAGGGGAAAATTAACTCCGGCATATCCTGGATTTACCACTGAAAAGAATAACTCTAAGATTTTGAACGTACCTTTTGTAACCTATGCTTATCTGTATCAATATTTCCTCCTTTTAAAAAAATAACGAAAATAACAAATCATTAGACCTCTTCATAGTTTCTGAGATAGACAACGCGTTGGAACGAGAACAGTTATTTACCTTTGTCTCGCGGAAGTCGTTCGTCTTGAGATAACATGGGGTAACAAACCCATAGTTAATTGAGTGAAATGGTGATGAACCCGTCAGACTCCTTTGTTCATGTTTTTGTGGACCTGAAAGTGCACAACGTTCAAAGAATTCCTATCATTTTGATTGTATTGACCAATAAAAACGTTGCATTAATTTATTCCGTAACAATTTGCCAACAGAAAACAAAGGATTGTGTACTTTCAGGGTGCTTTCAACATAAACTGCAGCACTGTTGTTTTTATCATTGATGTTTGCCGCTTTTCATAACCAGTCTCCTCTAATAACTATGAACAAACCTATGTTGAGGTCGCTATGAAGGAGAAATACGGCGAAAGAGGATAATTCCCTTGAATCGCAAACTTTATGGCGAAATATTAAATTAAGTCGAGGTTGGACAATTAAGAGGACCACACTGAGTCTAAACAATAAAGGTTTTACCCGCAAGGTTCAAATGCGACTAGAGGCCATACCGGTACCGAGTCCTTGAAATTTCTTTCTTTTTTTCGGCGTTGAGGAGTATAACACACTCGCTAAGCAGAATTCTAACGATCGTTGCGCGGTCTTATGCGAACTAAATTGTAATTAAGTATCCTGATTACAATTTTCGGATCTCAGTATAATTGTCTTGGTCTGGGTAAATGAAATTCAGCGTATCAATATTTCAAGCATTCAAAAGTAAGAGGAAAGTATTTGTCTTTTAATACTTTGGTTAATTTCTCGACGAAAACACTGCTTCTAATAAAAGCCATGAAAATTTTGATTTTAAGCAAATATTCAGACGTTATAAGCAAACTAAATATGCATACAAGGGAATAAAAAAGTGTGCGGACTCGATAAACTGAATGTTGAAATGCAAATCTGAACAACTTGTTAATGCCACATAACTAAATCGCAAATGTCTTCAATGAATATCTCTTGCTTCATTGCTTGCTCTGTAAAGTGGCCAGGGTGAAGCCGGTAAATCCTTTGCTGTAACAAGCTACACCTCAGTAGGGCAAGATGGAACCTTCCTGCCTGCTTGTTTCGATGTAATGTGTGTCTTCGTAAGACTTAATCATCTAAGTATGGAAAGAAAAAAAAATACAGCTTTCTGTGGTCGAGATTCGCCCTAGATTATCTTTAAATCAAAATATTAACTTTTGTTGTGGCGGGGGTAAATAAAATAATTTTTCGGATTCAAAATAATTCAGTAAAACTTGCATCATGGAAATGATGAAGTCGGCTATCAATTTCGTGGCGGAGACCTCACCTAATAACTGTCCGTGAAATTTTGGACCACATAAAACAAATGATATTATCTTCGTTTGGTTTATTTTTTATTCAAATTTATAAGTGCTCTAGGTTCACACAAATTCCCGTATTCCTCAGTGGGTTGTTGTGTTTTTTGCCTTTATTATATATAGTATAAAATATCCTGACAGATTAACTGGAAGCGTTTCAAAGTTAAAATTTTAAGTCCTAAAATTATTACTTGAAAACATGATTTTAGGACCTAAAGGAAACAGAAGAACAGAGGAACCTCTTCCCCTGCATTTTTCAATACATCGCCATGGTAGTGGTGACAGTGCAGTGATTGGACCCACGTGCCTACCCTTCTAAGTTTCCGCATAAATCTTACAATTGACTTACCTCAAAGATCTTTACCCCCTACCCCCACAAACAAAGCAAATGAGATTTTCTAAACACGTAAAAACAAGTTGGACTATATTGCCACGTATTGCTAAGAGGTATAATGTTCAACAGAGTGGATTTTTCTTCATTTGAAGCAAGATGTGTACCAAGCAAGAAGTCCGTGTGCAGTTGTTGTCGGCATTCTTCTTCGTAGCTGCACTTTCTTACCAAGACGTTGAAGGTATAAAAGAGAATATTCATCTCTGTATTTTGTTTTTACACTTATTTTTATTATTTTTACTTTTTTGTATTTCCCAGCGCTGAGTATCAAAACTGGAATATGCAAGGTCACCATTACTACTCCTGGTCTGTTTGCGTGTGAAAAGGTTTCCTTTGAGAAGCCTTTCAATGGCGGGCAGGATGTGAAAGTTTTCGTTTCCAAAAGCCACACAACAAAGTGTTATGGTGGTGGAGATGGCGCGGCTATTTGGGTGGAATCTGTGGATAATAAAGAATTTACAGTTTGTGTTTTGGAGTACGGAGATGGTTCTAGTGGGACTGCGAAAGTGAACTGGATGGCGCTGCAATCTGTTCCCGTTGGCGCTCAACTAGACACAGTCTCGTTGGATTCTTGGACTACTGGAGAAAAGTGTAAAAGGATCGCCTTTGAAAAGGTTACCTCTGTTTCCCCTTGCGTTTTCGTTAAGTTAATAGTTCTTACTCATTTACTAGGTATTTCTGTTTGCTCAAACCTAGACACAAGATTTCACTACGTCATTTTTTAAGCTTTGCTTGACTAAGTGGCTTTAACTTCCTCTTTATTTATTTAGCTCGTAGGAGCTGCAGACTTTCCATTTGTAGTCCTCCTTATATCTTTAAGTCATGCCATATAACATTGTTGCATCATAAAATACGATTCTTTATTTGTTTACCAAGATCTGATATATATTGCTACCTCTATTTTCTTCCATCAAAGTTATCTTGCAATCTGTCCTCCACTTTTTTTGATCATTTCAATTTTTTTTTATTTACATTAACACATCTTTAAAGAGGTTTAACAATCTTCATATTTTTGCTAATTTTTGCTCTAAAAAATTTAGTGAGAAAGTCTATATTTCGATTCCTTTTGTGACTACGTTGCCAAGTTCATGATTATCATTTTATTTGCTGATTTGCAAATTCTGTGTTTATTTCGTAAAACTGTTCTTAGTTTTTCATCTGCACTAGGAAATTCCATCCAATTTGCTTCTTTCAAGTTCAAAATGATTTTTTCTATCACACTTCCATCGTTTTATATCATACCCTTGTTTGTTTGAAAGATAAATGTAATTGATTATTTATTTCCTTCTCTTTTACTTTTTCAGCGTTTCTCAATTCCTCCGAGCATCTACGTAACAGCTCGTCACCAAATTCTCAAGAGACCTCAGGACGCCTTGGCATTGTGGGTAGAGGATGTACGCAGAGACAGTTTTAAGGTTTGCCTCAGGGAAACTAAGATTTTTGATGGTCTGCATAAAAACATCAAGGTGGTAAGTGAATTCCTTTTGTTACCTGTAACATGTTTGAAAGTAGACTCACGCGACAACCAAGCGGTTCCTCCCTTGCTGCAACTTACAGGGGCTGTGCCCTAGCAGAACCCAGTTGCCTCTGAGCTCTACCTTTGCTCTATGCCTACTAGGAAATCGTAGCTTTTTTCATCCTATCCTAGATCCTATGTTGGGTACCCTATGTTGGGTACCCTGTGATTTACACAGGTTCAGAGCAATGGGCTCCCAGTCTCTTAGAAACAACCTTGACTTGAGAAAGAATATATTGATAACATTGTTAACACTTTTTCACTTGTCCTTCAGGACTGGATAGCATTTGTTAAGCTGATGACGCTGAATTCTACCTTGATCCATGGCCTTGTAACAACAAAGAATAACTCACCACTAAACAAGCAACAAAGCAAGGCCCTCTGTCAGGTAAAGTAACTAATAAACTATACTGTTTTGGTTTCTCAGTCACTTATATTCATAAACAGAAAATATCGTCAACTATACTATTTAAACAACATATTATCGTCAACTATTTAGACAACATATATCATATACCGCATATGTGTAGAAAAACTTAATAACGCTGATTCTTTTCTTGTTTTTTTATAGATAATAAAGTTCACTGATGCTTTCTATGCCCCTCCGATAGTAATGGTTTCACCAAGACTCAGTTACCATAACAACAACTCCCGTTTCTAGGCTTCTGGAACTTGTAACGCAGTTACTGTGTGGATTCAGGTAACATATGAAACTTGGAGCCATTTTTCTTAGCCCATTCCGTCCTTAGGCTGCCTTCCTATCTCTTCCCTTCGAACTTACTTTTAGCATTGTCTCTGTTTCAATTTTTCACGTCGTTTAAGGAGTCCAAAAAAGTTTTTTTTTATCTTCTTTTTTCACAATTTTTCCAACCAACCTGTGCACGCCACGGTTTCGCTTTCTAAACGACCTTTGGTAGTGACATAGCAGTTAAGGTAAGAAAATGACTGATGATGCTTAATGAGTGATAATCGGATACTTCTAATGATTGTGTCTAGCATACCTTTACAAACGAAACCAAGGTATGTATGAGAAGATACAGCAATAACGCCAATTATAAGGACATCGTACAACTGGATTACCTGGTGATTGGAGGTACGTAAACAATATATCAAAACCTTGGTAAAGGCTGTATGCTACAGTGTATCAAGTACATTTTATGACATGAATCTTTGGAAGTTGTTTCACGGAGAGCTTTTTTTCTCTAATTGATGCTATTTTTTTGTTGTCTCTTTTTTTGAGGATTGTAGATTTGGTTGACTGAGCTGAAAAACGGGATCATGTGCATTGTTATCCTTTTCTTAGAGTCGCCAGTGTTGTTGCATCTACCTGCAATGCATCTTATTGGCTTCTTAAAGCAGTTTCAGCTTGTAAATTGGACGAAAGTTTTGTAGAATCTATACTTTTTTCTTGTATCTAAAGTCACGTGTTCCTTAATTTACGTTACAGTTTCTTAATATACGTTAGAGCCCCTTTGTTTCCGGGAGGCATCCGAGTGAAGACTTGCACGAATGGTGTGCCAAAGTGGCGGTAAATTTGAACGTGTCAAAAAATTCTCTTTAATAACATTGTGTTCAAAGCAATTATTTTTTTTTTCTCCACGTTCTCATAGTAATGTGCATTTTCAATTCTAAAAAAATAACTTTTTAAGTTATGGGCGCTTTAAATCCATCTGTTGTTATTTGCTTAATTATCTTCAGACTTGGATCCCTGCATAGACGTTACGTGTTATTATCACAGCTTCTGTAAGGCGTTTGGACCCCATGATGCACGCTGTGTATGTGTGGATAGCTGCCCATCTTACAAAGATCCCGTTTGCTCATCAAATGGCACAACGTACGACAACAGATGTTTGTTTGAAAGAGAAGTTTGTCTACATCGACCAAACTTAACCGTTCAACATCCTGGCAGCTGTGAAGGTTAGTACAATTGTTTTTGAATCTGTTAAAAAGTGATTTTTCTTTTTATTAGATTTCAGTATTAATCCCTTAGTGAATTTTTCGAATGAGCTATTTACTTACCCATGTAATCTGGAGGGAAAAACGGCGATAGATGCATGACTTTATGGAAGTACAGAATTTTATGTAATTTTGCTAAAACGTTTGTCATGCAAAGGAGCAATGCTAGTAAGAATACTGGTCAGAAAAAGTGGCGGATACACTTATATTTAAGCATTTTCAGTTAATACTCAACGAAATTATTTGTTTTTTTTTATATATGTATCACTGAAAGAAATTTAAAACTAATTCTTCTGTCTGAGAGTAGTAGTAGTAGTAGTAGTAGTAGTAGTAAGTAGTAGTAGTGGTAGTGGTAGTGGTAGTGGTAGTGGTAGTGGTAGTGGTAGTGGTAGTGGTAGTGGTAGTGGTAGTGGTAGTGGTAGTGGTGGTGGTGGTGGTGGTGGTGGTGGTGGTGGTGGTGGTGGTGGTGGTGGTGGTGGTGGTGGTGGTAGTGGTAGTGGTAGTGGTAGTGGTAGTGGTAGTGGTAGTGGTAGTGGTAGTGGTAGTGGTAGTGGTAGTGGTAGTGGTAGTGGTAGTGGTAGTGGTAGTGGTAGTGGTAGTAGTAGTAGTAGTAGTAGTAGTCCTAGAGTTATATTTTTTTTTAAGCATAACTGGAACTGAATCTTTTCTTTGCGAGAAGTAGTAGTTACAGTGAATGTTCACTTTCCTTTCCTTTAGCGCTTATAGGCTTCACCATTTGCCACCGTGTAGCTCTGCTCAGGATGCAAGTTCTAATCTCTCCACTGCTTGCCATGCTATTTACCTAATGCAGCGACAAGCGATACATTGTCCGGTGTGAAGTTTCCCTGGACTTCTATAGTAGAGAGTAACAACCCTCTTTATTAGAACCACTCATTTGCTGCTCTGTTAACATTTTTAAGTTCTGGATAAATGCCCTTTGCTCCGCATGCTTGTCATACTAATCTATAGTTCATCTTGAGATGTGTTTTCTAGGATTTCCTTTTCAGCGTGGTCGTCGCCACATGCCACATATTCCATCCTTGGGCTACTCTCACTGTCATGCCATTCATTTCAAACCGTTTGTGTTTTACCCTGACAAACCCATTCAAGTGCAGATAACTGTCAATCATATGGATACCAGTGACAAATCGTATGTCCATGACGCGGCAGTATCGTGGGTTGAAAATGTGAATAACGACGGATTCACTGCTTGTGTGATGGCGGCAGGATATAACGAACGAAAGTCGTATGCTAACGTGACAGTTGATTGGATGGCGTACCAAGGTGCTCCAGTGGGTGGCGTGACTGGTGAAGTGCGTATGTCACAGTGGTGGACTGGTACGACTTGTGCGACTGTCAGGTTTCCTACAGTGAGTGGCCTTTGTTGGGCTTTCTTGTCCTTTCCATTCTTTTCAAGATCATATCTTTTGAAACGCCTCACTTCTACTGAGTTCACTCAGTTAATAACAGATCGTTTTCAATATGCATCAGCAGTGATTTGTCGTTCTGGTGCAGCCGTACACTTATTACCAATTAATAGTCGAACAATGTCACTGTAGTACAAATTATTCTTTTACCAATTTCCAGCATATCAAATGTCATGGGTTCCTTTTTGCAAAAATACGAAATTAATTCCTGTTCGTAGCTTTCTAAGAGTTGAGAGTTGCCTAACTCGCATTTATTTTTCAGGGAAAATTCTCTGTGATACCGTCGGTATTTGTGACTGCCAAGCATTACAATCCAGGATTAAAACGTGACGCAGCAAGCATATGGATTGAAGATGTCACACAATCATCCTGCAAAGTTTGCTTGAGAGAATTGCAAAACTACGCTGGATCACACCAAGACGTTGTTGTTGTAAGTAATGCTAATCTCATGCAGTCGAACGAACAGCGTTTTTCTTTGGAAACTAAGTGCAGCAGACTGGTATCTTTCTCCATCTCATCTTTTCGCTTTTTTACGCTTCCAGCAGTTGGTCCAGCAGAGATGCACGATTTTTTGCTTGAAAATATATTTCCCTCCATCTGTTTCCTCTTCATCCGGCTTTGTCAACCTGACCATGTTATTGCTTTCTTGTAATTAACCTAAGATGTCGGTGGCTGTTTTATATAAACCTTGTTGAGAGATTACCATTTATATTTTATTTTCGACGTTGACACAATCTTTTGGTAGTTAGGACGTGAGACTGAAAAAGAATTCTTTCTTTCTATTCTTATTTATTTATTTACTTTATTTCAGAATTGGTTAGCGTTTTCATATCTTGACGAGCCTCCCTTCTCAGAACACAATTCGATTTACTTTTCGAATGATAAACCTCCCGCTCAGAGTCATTATAATGCCTTCTGCAAGGTCAGTATTCCAGTCCTTTCATTAGTCTTATTGGTTTCAATTCCCGTCACAGTTCACTTAATTTTATTGAATAAATTTACTATCAGAGAGCAAAAGAAAACGGTTGCCCTATCCTGTCTCTAGTGATGGTAGTTGCATTTAATCAGTTTAGCAGGCTGCCTGTCATACTTCAGTGAATATTTAAAATGAAAATTAAATATAGATTATAAATGCCCTAATGCGGAACAAGTCTTTACCTTTATATAAATGTCAGAGACTGAATTTTTACAATTAGGTAATTTCTTTTGACAGGAGGCTACTTTTACTAAAGTTTATAACTCAACTCCACATGTGTTTGTTTCTGCCAATCATTCCACCAAAAATGGAAGTCAGAGTCCAATTCATAACAGCATAGCTGAGTGGGTAGAGGTATGTTTTTAGTTATTTATTTAATTATTTTCTTTTCATTTATTTTATGAATTTGTGTAACATACCACTTGCAACCACACTTACATGTGTTGTGTGCATGTTTAAAAACCTTACGAAAATACGAATGACTGTAATTAACACTCTCTATTTTACAATACAGATAGCGTTCTATTGAGAATAACAGCTTATAGAACACAAAACGTGCAAAAAAACAGCTCAAAAGTTAAATTTTATCCGTTTAACTAGCGATCAGGAATAACCCTTGGCTAGTAAAATGGCCATGAATTATGGAAAGTCGTTAAAACTGTGTTTAAAAAAAGCTGTGTAGCTGTATGGCGGAAGGTAAGCAAATGTTGTCAAACAAACAGCAATGAGAAAACTAAAATTGATGTTACGCAAGAGAGAATGAGCTAAGAGAGCGAATCCCTGTACCCCGTGATGATTATTTGAAATCTATTGAAAGTTCGCACGCGTGCGATGAAGGTTATTTTTATATGCTGTTTCCGTGACCCGCGCGGTCTACTTTCCCGTGAACGCGACATATTTCGCCTCCAAACATTTGACAGCAGTTGACCAATTATCGCATGAGAGGTTTAAGTTGTTGACACGTAATAACGCGCACTCAATTGTCCTCTTTCCTCTTCCCTTTGAAGCCCTGTCATGCAAACTTCTTGAACAGGGTTGATCACTTCTTAACATGCGTCAAACTGAGAAATATGGAAAGTCTTCTGGTCAAGACCTACATGAACTGTTCTATAGTTTTTTTTCTACTAGCAAGGGAGAAAATACGCCGTCAGCCGTCTGTGTGAACTACTTAATGAGCTGATAAACATCCCTTTCTTGCAGTACATCAACAAGACATGCTTTCGTGCTTGTGTCAAAGAATTATATGAAGCAAAATATGACCCATTGTCAGTAACGTACACAGTTTTGTCAGGTACTACTGCTACAAAACTAATCATAAACTTCAGTACTTACCAACTCTGTGAATAACGAAAAAGCAATACAAGCAATACACAAAAGGAATGCACAAAAACTGGAGGAAATAAAAAAAATGCATTCGGGTGATGATAAAAAACAACGTTCATCCCTCTTTCCAAATACATATTAATGTGTATAATGGAGTGCTTTATAATACTTGCAGTTGTTTTTGTCTTATGTATTGCCTTTATTTTGTCCTGAACACAAAGCTTCTCCTTTTCCATTTCCTTTTTTAATCACAAAAACCGGAAATAACAAATATGTTCGAAGTAGATAACTGCACCTCAAGCTATACATTTTAAGCAATGTCATTTTGCAGTTCATTAATTCCTACTTTGTATACGCACAGACATCTGTCCATCTGGATGGGATTACTTCAATGGATACTGCTATTTAACAAGCTCTGTATGCGCACCTTGGGTGACTGCTGTGTCCAACTGTTCAACTATGAACTCACATCTGGTAACAGTGCACAACCAAGAAGAAAATGTCTACATTCAGCACCGTCATAATGGAGAGCGATCATGGATTGGACTTAATGACCGAAGCGTTGAGGGATCATTTGTCTGGAAAAACAAGGAAATAACCAGTTTTCGGTTCTGGGCTCCGCAACAACCAAACGACTGGAAAAACGAAGACTGTGTTCACACTCTGGGTGCCAATGATGGCTACACTTGGAACGATGTGTCCTGCGATAACTGCTATAACTTTACTTGTGTTCAAGGTAAAAGCGGTCATCAGGTTCGTTTTACAACTTACATTAAATGATCTGTTAGTTGGCACCTGAGGTAATCTTATCTTCTGCAAAGGGTTGTGGTTCACTTCAATATTTTATGCTACAAATGTAGCCAAAACGACAACAAAACCACCCAATGTTAGCGCGCATGAATGTAGTATCATCTTTCAGTCATAGTTGGTAGAGAAGACTGGTTATGAAAGCTGGCAAACGGAATCAAAGCTTAAGATTTTAACATAGGTGCTGCAGTTTATGTTGGTAGCTATCTTCTTTTTTTCTCACAAAATGCGAATGAATAAAGTTAGGCAATGTTTTTATCGCCTGTGTACAGACCCCCCTTGCCCTTTTTGAGGGGAGGGGGCGTCCGTACACAGGCTACGATTTTATTGGTGAAAAGGATCAAAATGATAGGAATGCTATTGAACTTTTCACAACGTCGGATGAGTCCAAAAAAGGTAACCAAAAAAACCATATATACTGGTTTAATAAAGACGTTTGTAGGGCTTCGAAGGCACTCCACTTTTATTAACTATTTTTCAGTTTATGTTTCAAACCTGACCGACTATGTCAAGGTACAAATGGGCTCGCGACCGAGCTTATTAGGCAGTTGTTAAGGTGTCATAACGTGAGGTGGAAGCATTGTGTCCAGTGTTTGGTAAAATTCAAAGAAATTTCGCTTTTTCTTTTCAAGAGTTTTATGATGAATTCAAGTTGAGAATATCATTTCAGAAAATAAGCACTTAGCAAGGTTATCAACTATAGAACATGTGAGTGAATGAAACACTGTGATTTCTTTTAGAAATTGACGAATGCACAACTAACTATCACAGATGTAATGTGAATGCTGCTTGCCAGAATACTGCGGGCTCATACAAATGTACTTGCAAAGCTGGATACTCTGGAAATGGCCGCAAATGTGTTGGTAAGTACTGAAGTTTGCTTTAAATGCCTTCCATATTTTGCCCTTTTGTTCGCAAACTGATCAACTTAGTTGTCCTCTGTTCTGATTTTATTTATAGACTAAATAAATATGCTTTATAGTGTATACACAGAACTGTTATGATTTTTTGTGGTCAAAACTTTCTAATTAGCCCTTAGTGGGTATTTAATCGGAATTTTAAGCAGTAAAAGAATATTTGCACTAATGTGTGGAACAACCTTTTACACGAATTTTCATTCCTTCAATCGAAACAATTACGAACTTCCGTTTGGGGACATATTTGTTTTGACTTTAAGAACTTCACTGGTAATAACGTAAAAGTTTGAGTTGATTTCAAAAAGACTCGAAAATGAAAATTTCACTTTTAGGCCTCAAGGTCGCCCCAATTCAGACTGTCTTTGTTTTTAGAAATCGACGAGTGTAAGAGCAAAACCCATAACTGTAACAAAAATGCGTTATGTAAGAACTCTGAGGGGTCTTTTACTTGCACCTGCAATCGCAGTTACAAGGGAGATGGAAAGAAGTGTAGAGGTATCTATCTAGCGCTCTTTAAAGGTGGCTTTCCAGCGTCGCGTAATTTTTACGTGCGTAGGCTCTTTAGTTTTAAGTACGTATATAAAATAACGGCTATGTATCAAAGGTTGTGCGTAAACGTAAAACTTGAACCTCGCTCAACTTTTACGCACGGCCTTTCATACATTGCCTCCAGGGCCCTGACTACCTCTATTATATTTATGCGCGTACATTTTACGTGCGTACGCACATGAATATCACGCGGCAGTGGAAATCCACCCTAAGTTCTTGATCACCTAACGATATAGTTTATACATCCAGCACGTGCGTTCATTCCATTGCTTGTATTTATTCTCCCTGGCACCGGTTGTTCAAACGCTGGATAGCGCTTTGCATCAGATAAATCACTACACAGTGGATAAGTATTAGTAAAACTGACTGCGCTATCTACTGGATGGTGATTTATCTAGCGGCTAGCCTTATTCAGCTTTTGAACAAATTGTCAGGTAATTTTATAACACTACCATAGCCACACAATCCGTCGCGTTCATCTGTAACGTAGATTTAAAAGAATAGAATGTAAAGGAAGAATTATCAGTTTACTTGCCTTCTAAAGGTAAAATAAATGCAGTTTATGATTTTCATTTAGATATCGACGAGTGTACAAGCAAAATCCATAAATGTGACAGAAATGCGTTATGTAAGAACACTGAAGGGTCTTTCACCTGCACCTGTAAACCCAATTACAAGGGAGATGGCAAGAAGTGTAAAGGTAAATATCTCAGTACAACACGCAATTATCGCATTCTCTGCTTTTAATTTATTAGACTGAGGCAAACACATTTGTCGTGGATTCTTAGCTGTGAACTGGAATTAGCCTACAGTACGTACAGGCTTAAGCCGGGAAATCTGTTCACATGCATTATTATTTTTAATGATTTTCCTCCCTAGTAGCCTCAACTCTAAATTACTTCTACTTCCAGCAACAGGAATCACTGCTCATCTGAATGAATAAAGCAAGATCCGGGAAGCCGTTTACCTGTATATTATTAGTCAGATTTTGAGTCTCTTTTCACAGTTGATCTGTAATGTTGATATCTATTTTGTTGTAGCGACACGCGGGCTGTTTTCCTACGATCCCGCTCAATCCTGCAAAGAAATCAAGGACTTAGGTATCTCCAATGGCGACGGGGAGTACTGGATTGACCCTGGAAGGACTAATAGTCCTTTTAAGGCATATTGTGACATGACAACTGACGGAGGTATGGTTTGAGTTGAAGCTAGGGGAAACCCATTTTTCTAAAGTAAGTTCAGGAAATTCTAAATACCTACCTTGATCTAATACCTAAAAACATGGCCAAAACAGCAAAACTACATCTCATACTTGAAGAATATCTTCAAGACAAAGCATCCCCTTGGATCCTGAATTTGCCGAGGAACAGGAACGTGAAATCCATCAGTTTATCAATTTTTCTTATAACTGTTAAGTGTTACCATGGAGAAGTTGTTTGAATGAATAATAATATGCATTTTTTGCGCCAAGCCTCGTTTTAGTATCAATTTCACACTAGCAAGCGCCTAGCGAGTCACGAATTTCTTAGTCTCAGGTTCCTAGTTCTGTACAGTACCGCAAACGATCCTCAAAGTAGACCGTAAATGATCCCCATTGTCGACCACAAGCGGATCCCGTGAAAAGTAGAGGACTGGAATACTGTTTTAGGCATGGATGGTGAATGTGCTGAGAGTTTGCACATCGCGTAGAACAATGAATAAATAAAACAGTTTCTTTTTGTACTTTTTTCTCCTTTCGTTATTCAAGCATTTGATGTTTCGTTGCTGTGAAGATTTAGGACAGGAAGGACGTTAAGAAGGAAATTTTTCTTTCATTTTAACGCCTAGGAATAGGGAAATATGACCCCGGAATATGATCCCTGTATTTATCACACTGTAGAGGTTTTTGGTTTATTTCGAAATACGCTTAGCAACTACAACTAGTGAAAATGATGCGTCTAGTGGTAAGGACCCTGTCGGCGCAAACCTGTATATTCATTTTCCGTGTCTTTACTGCTGGAGACACAGACAGTTACAAAGATACAACATTAGGGAAAGAGAAACGAAGGAACGATTAAGTGGAACATTTTGTACCCATGAGCAAAGAATTATCTTAATGGGGTTCAGTGTACTAGAGCGAGCTTTTATCTGGGGTCGTTTTCAAAGATTTTCACGGTTACAAAAGTTATCATTTTCTAAAGTTCATACGAAGTATCCGACAGATCGGATTTGAGCAATTTTTTCTTATTGCATCTAATTTTTCTATAGTATGTGAGGTTTAGTTCAGTTAAGCTTTAATGTTAACCAGCAATTAAGCAGAGCTATTGTTTTACTGGTTGCATTTAAGTTCTTTTTTTGTTTGCATTTATTTGTGTAATGTTCAAGGTTTCTTTCTTTTTCAGTCTTGGCCTTTATTTGTTAAATTAATTCAGTTGAATTAATTCGTTTTGTTGCGATAATAAACGTGACACGATGAACCAGTAACTTAGAAGTCCAGGCCATTCTCGGATTTTCCTCTCGGGATCATTTGCGGTCGACAATGGGGATCATTTGCGGTCCATTTTGGGGGATCATTTTCGGTCTGAGGACCACTTACGGTCACGCGGGATCAGTTGCGGTACTGTACAGTTCGCCTGAGTAATATTGTAAAACATTGATAAAGTTCACAGCCGGGTAGCCTCCCAGGTTTTTAGGGGTTCGTCACGCGTTCCTGCCCATGGGAGGCTACATCTGGGTTTCCGCCGTGTGAATTATTTTGAACTGAACATTACTGCTTGTTTTGGCCCACATGACTTGATAAACCAAATGCAATGATAAACATTTATCGAATTTCAGGGGGATGGCTTCTTGTATCCAACGTTGTTTCGCACGGTTCATCTCCCACTCAGTTGCCAGTTAAGACATCGTACCGCGGAGTAAGCAGCAAAGAGATGGTACTTACAAAAAGCGCCATGAAGGAGCTGAGGAAGCACTTGTATTTCACTCGGATAAGATTCCGCTGCAAAAAAAGAGGAGGTCGTACATTTCACATCACCACGGCTGCTAACAGCAAAGGTGAGGCTGCTGTGAAATACTTCAGTGGTGAGACAGATGTGATGCCTGCCTCTTGTGGCTCGTTTGTGATCATGAGCAATGATAACTCGCGGTTAGCAAGAACCTGCAAGGATTGGGGATACCAAAGAGGTTCTTACAAAGTTGGCAAATGGGGGCATGAAAGAGATCAGGATCGATTATACAACCACGCTGCTTTTGTAATGGCAGCTTACCACTGCTGGTTTCTTACACCATCTGGCAGGTGGGAATGCGACGATTATAATGTGGGAGTGTCCCCTGGCGATTTTTGGAAAGTCTTTGTGCGATAGGAAGTCACCATAACGGAAGTCGTCCTCAAGGTTTAAGGGTAGTTTTGTTCTTTAAAGAAGCTTAA
Source organism: Porites lobata (assembly GCA_942486035.1). Lineage (NCBI taxonomy): Eukaryota > Metazoa > Cnidaria > Anthozoa > Scleractinia > Poritidae > Porites > Porites lobata. The sequence continues at coordinate 139,151 of CALNXK010000265.1, forward strand.
CGCGTATTAGGCATTATTCAACACCATGATCTAAGATAAGAACTAGTAAGAGGTACTGTAATAGCCAGGAGCTTATGGGCTCCTGAACGGTCATACGAGTGAAAGGGGAATAAAATAACACCCTGTATTAAATGGTATGGTATTAGATACAATAAAAGCAAAGAAAGTGGGTAATTCAACAGTGTCGGCTTTCCTTCTTACCCCCAAAACCATAGAAATATGCAATTTAACTTAGAGAGCTTTTTACCTAAGTAGTCTGCTGCAGCAGTTAAACTAACTCCATAGCATGCTTGTTATTATATCCGTGTTCCTCACGTATTTCCAAGGGGATTCTCCATTCCCTCCCCCAACGATCAACAGGACATAAGTGATAATCAAGATTGATGAAAAAAATTCATCGTAAATTTTGTTCCTGTAAGTAGCTGCTAACGACCCCACAGGATGGACTATCGTTTGAGTTAAGGGACGTAATTACGGTTCCCGTATATTTAGCTGGCATGTCAAACTGTCTACCTTTCTAAAAAAAAAAAAAATTGAAAATATATGTATCTAGGATAACCAGTGGCACGAACTCCCAAGAGCCACGCGCGACGAGTGGAAAAGTAAAATTATGCAAATTAATTTTGGCTCGTTCCTAGCGCCTTCGCCTCTCCCATCTCCGGAGGGGGAGGGGACAGGAGGCTACCTAATTTCGTTTTATACGGGAAGGCTCCATGGAGTTTTAACCCATTGGCCTTTTTTATACCATTTTTGACGGAAAAGGTACCCCTTTCCTGTTCCTTCTACTGACAAATGGTCCCCCTTTCAAATACCTTGTTTAGAGCGCGGCATCCCTTTTAACTGCCCTTTTAGTCCTTTATCCACCGAATATCAGATTTCCTTACCCTTATATGTACCTCAGCTGGTGAAATCCCTACCCTTTCATATACCTGAAACCTGAAAAAGGTGCCCCCTTCGGGCAGAGTCTCTGCGTACAGGCCATTATAGGGAGTACCCCCCGGATCCCCTCTCAAGTGTGTTCTCGATATACTGTCACTCAAAAGAGAAAAAAAGAGACTGCTCTCAGTCTAGCAACTCCCATATGCGACACATCTAACCGAAACACCAAATTTTTTTTGCACAGGAAGCCCTGTCGTTAGAATTCCTTGTAAACGAGCACTATTTAGGGTGACGGTTACGTAATTTTCCGTTCTTTTAATCTCTTTAAGCGATCACTAGACACACTGTAAGATATCTAAGTTCGCTGTATGTACTACGCTGCTCGGAGAATACGAAGAACTACACGAATTAGTGACAACACGGAAAAACACATATAACTTTACATGCAATAAGTTCTCCTCCAGAAAGTAAGTGTATCGCCAGTTTCGTCACCTCTTCTCGAAAGAGACAATTGCGGTTTGATTTTCGTAAGCGACCCACCAAATCTTCGCATTTTGGCTGGTGGCCTTACGGATGGTTCGACTGTAATTGCACTATTGATCAGGCAGGAAGCAGACAATGGAGAAGACGAGACATTGTTTAGTCGCGCAAGCGACTTATTAAATACATTTTAACGGGGGTTTTTCTCCTGAATCACTTCTACGGGATGATCGCTTGACTAATCACTAATCAAAATTGGGTCATTACAGTGCCGACTTCAGACTTCATGTACTGATTTTTGAACCGTTAGAAACTTCGTGCGTATTGCTTAAAATAGATAGTAAAAGAATTCATAAATTATGAAAGTAATGTTGTTTGGTCTATCTAAAGTTTGTTTCAGTTATTTTGTATCCATTTGCGTACACAATCAAAAGCTGCTTTATAAACATGTGACCATTGCAAGTCAGTCATTAATTCCAATATCTTTGCTTCCAGTAACACTGAGGTTTGACGAGTCCCTTCTTTCCGAGCACTCGAAAACACGAAATGTGGATTGCTGGCAAAGACTTTGCGGCAAGCCCATGAACAGAACGTTGAAATTTCTAATGTTAGTCAAAAGGGACAGTTTAAAAGACAAAAAACGAAAGACGTAACCCGTGTTTTGTCGGTGCAGTTTCGCCTCCTTTCTCTGGCTCTCTGCCGCTCTCTCTCTCGTTGAGCATGGCTTGCTTGCCGCCTACTTTCCGGTTTTCTCTGCCTCTCTCTTTCTCTATACTCCAAACTAGAGGAGAAAATGAATGAAAATTCTAGAAAAAACGAATGTAAAAACAATTTCTGTCAACTGATACAAAAAAAAAAAAAAATTCTTTTTGTTCCGAGTTGACTTCGCTGAACTTCTAAGTTGTTCAAGCCTTGTTTCCATATGATCGTCCGGATCTTCCGGATCGTCCCAGTCGTCTCAAAACATGTTCAGACGATCGGGACGATTATATGGAAACCAGGCTTTATACTTCACAAAACGCGGTGGCCATTCGTTTTCGCGCCAAAAAATCCTCGTTCCCAGGATCCAAAACTCTCACTGCACTCACAGACTACCCCAAATTTTTCATTGGTATGCCTGTGGTGCGGACGGACGGTAGTTCGGTGTACGGTCACGTGATTACCAAATTTTCTGGGATGGGTAGATTTACTTACCCAGGGTGCTCTGCTGGCGCGCGTCTCGCGCGCGAGAGCTCCGCAATAGACGATCTACCAAAGATACTAAAACATTCAGCAGTAGACATATATGCGGATGATACCACTATCAGTGCTAATGTTGATTAGCACTGAACCTGGAACCTTAATTCAAGTTCTTTAAGCTGATGTTGGTAAAGTTGCACAATGGACCACAGACAATAAAATGGTACTTAACGAGTCCAAAACTAAAACTATGTTAGTAGCTGGAAAACGTCTACATAAGAAGATGAGCAGCTCACTGTCCATGTAAGCTCAGTCGAACTTGAACAAGTCCAGTCTCATAAACTGTTAGGAGTAATTATTGACACTCAGCTTAATTTTAATGAGCATATTGATATATTGATAATCTATGTAAGAAGCTAACACAGCGATTACTGTTTTGAAAAAAATCAGGCGTCATTTACCTTTAGATCAAAGAATTCTTTATTACAATGCCATGATAAAACAAACCATAATGTATGGCTCTAGTGTGTGGGTTCTACATCCGTTGATAATTTAAATAAGGTCTTCAGGCTACAGAAGCGGGCCGCACGCGTTATTCTCAATGTTGTTACTAGAGCAAATAGTGTAGATCTGTTTAGAGAACTCAATTGGCTAACTTTTCTTCTTAAAGCTAAGATTAATCAGTGCGCATTAGTTTATAAACATTTGAACGGGGTGTGTCCCTATTATATGCTAGAATTACTCAAACGAAACATCGACATACGTTCTACTGAAAGACAAAGTAGATATGGATCTTTGAATTTAATTTGTCCAAAGTATAAAAGAGAATCAGAAGGTGCTAGGACATTTCAAGTATCAGCTACTAGGTTTTGGAATTCACTTCCCAATGAAATTAAGTGTAGCTCTAGTTTAGAAATTTTAAAGAAGTCTTTGTATAAGTATTTTGATGTTCATCACTTTGCTGTAGCTTAGGCTATTCTACTTTATTCTCCTATATATTATATTTATTCTTAGATAACTCGTATTTTAATTGTTAAATCTCCTAGTTTTATTACTTCATTATTTATGTGTATTTGAGTTTATTTTTAATTTCTTTTGAGGGCGACGAGTTTATCAGTATTTGATACTGTCAAGTGTCACCCTAGAAAAATAAAGTTATTATTATTATTATTTACACTTTGCATAGAGTTTACATTACCTGAGTGAGTTACATAACGACTAAGATGCATTTTTACTCATTAACAGAAATTTACCGAAGACCGAAAAAAAATCGAAAACTAAGTTTGACAGACAGCCGACCATAGGCCCCCTCTCACCTCCCAGTAGGGGTTTAAGGCCTGGGTCAAATGTGTGTTCGAAGCATATGAATGATTGGCAATATCTCTCTAAGAGACCTAGAACAAAATGAATTTTTCCCCAAAAGTAAACCTTGAGTTTTTCGTGTGCCTTAACGTTTAATTATGATCACGTGACATGTCACGTGACAAAAATTGAAAATGAAGGAAATTGGCGAATTGGTGGCGAATTTTTTTTTATAAGTAAACAAATTAGTATTTCTGAAAGAGGATAAACATACCTAATGTTATACGTTTAGAATGAATGTACAAGAAGTTTTAAATTAGAGTTTTAAATAATTCAAAATTACATTTGGGCATTTAACGTTTTCCCTCATAATTTTTTTATTGAAGTGCAATGGACGGTCATTCCAAACGTGAAGTGTTAGAAATATTTAATATCAATTAGAAAAATGTTATTGCTCGATTCCTTTTCTTAAAACGGCCACCAATTGGTCAATAATTTACGATTTTTAACAAAATGATCAGGTGACATATCAGGTGACTTATCAACACAATATTTATACTTTAAAATGTTAAGGACAATGAGTTCTTCATGTGTGCCAAATTTTAATTCAGCGCTATCATCTATGCCAAAGTTATAGTCAATAATTCATTTTCCACGGGTAAACACCTTAGTCCCAGGCCTCTCTAATTAATGAATACGCAATCTTTTTAGGTCCACCTGTACAGAGTGCTGTTAATGTTCCTTTGGTTCTTATTTCCTGAATTAGCAATTGCCAAGTAAGTATAACCCTTGTGCTCAAATGACGTCATATCAATAGCTCCAAAAGTTGAAATATTCTGGTATTCAGTGAACTGGTCCTGAGAGAACCGATACACCACTGACTTTATGTGGTAGGTGCCAACCCTACCCCGATTAGCCGCGCCAAGAAATGTTTGACCGCACATAACAAAGGGATGCAGGACCCTGGCCCGGTAAGTAGGAATAGTCTGATTTAGGACAAACTGACTTCCATTCCACTTGTGAATGAACGACTGTGCGGGTCGAGAGGCAGTGGCGAGAAACGCATCATCATTAATGTAAAAGGACTTTACATTCATTGCACTTTTCTTTTGAAGGTTTTGCAGCTTGCATCCCAGCCCTCTGAAGTTGACGTTTTGCAGTCTTTCATCACCAGATGACAAAGTTGCGACGCGCCGGAGTATTTTTGACGAAGCCCTCTGATAAACACTGTGTCGAATGTTTGACGACAAACAAAATCGTTTGCAAAACTGAGCAGTTTTTCATCCGATTTCCAAACACTCATTAAACATTAATTTTCTTTGTATTTTCTTTATGAATTCTTAATGAGTTTGAGAATGTTAATTACAAACGCATCATTTCCACGACATCCCTCTGTCGCTATCTCCTGAAATTTTTCAAACATGTTGTTCTTCCACTTGTAGATGGTTGAGTTAATACTACGCTTAACATCATCAAAGAGATTGCATACGGTAAGAAAAGGTTCTTTCGCTATTGTAAAAAAATTTAAGCTGGCTCCTCCTTTAGTTGCAAGGTTTTGAAAGGCAACAAACAATGTTCCATTCCAATGATAAATAACTGAGTTCAATCTGAACGTAGTTTCATTTTGAACATTAGCAACAGCAAGATAATGTTCGCCACAAATTGTAAAATATTCCACGTCATGCCCTCCATGTGTGCCTATGGTCTGATAAAGAAAGAATTTTCCAGTCAAATCGTTGAACTTGTAGATAAAAGAATCTGTGTTATATTTTTCGGCGGTGTCACTTTTATAGTTGGCGAACGCTATAAAAATGGTGAAATGTTCCACGGCGTGAGCTCCTCTGGTTGGTAAATCTTGGTATTTTTCAAAGTGATAACTGGAACAATCTGGATAAGAAAACAAATGAGAGCAATTCAGCACTGAAATAAATAAATTTTCTTAAGGTCTCGGTAAATGAAAATTTTAGTACATTGCTCGATTTTGTTTTTGTTTTTATTTTTGGCATGAGTGGGTCCTAAATTTTATTTTGGCAGAAAAAGAACATCAGAAAGTGCTTTTTAACCCTTCTAAAATGAGCCTTTTCTGAGCTAACCAGCCAAGCGTGGACCTCGCGCTAAATCTTTAGAGCTGATTTTCTCTCACCCTATTTTAGACGCAAAAATCAAAATTCTCCGACCTCCAGTCGGGACAGGTTTTAAGCTATCGCTTTGAAACTTTCAGATATGATGGATAATGATATAGACTCAAAAAGGGTGTGAGGAATTTTCCGATTTCCCTTTGTAACACATTTTATGTCAGTTTCTTTGCGTAAATCGCGCTCGAGACTCGACTTCTTAGTTTGAAATGCAATAATTCCGCTAATACGAGACATATGCAAATTTCCTCACACGCTTTTTTAGGTCTTTTATCTGTCAATCAGATGCAATAAAAAGGAAGTGAATATTTAACAACGCGAAAGGGCTGGAGCTTCAGCAGTAAACTCGATACCTCTGAGTTCGAGAGCAAAAAACTTAAGCGCCTTTTGAAATTCGATGAAATAAAATCTTTTATAAGGTAATTTAGTCTTTTTGCTTTAATTTGATATATAACTTGCCTTTGTAGCGAAAATACTCGCGCGACTAGAATTTTTTTCTGTGGGCACCTCGTTTTCCTTTACCGAGACCTTAAGCTGGTTTTTTTCCTGAACACTCTGAAAATGCCAGAATTTTGGCAAATTTATAATCATTATTTTCGCAGCTATGACGTAAACGCTACATTTCACTTTTTGCCGGTTTCTCGAACAGCAAAACTCTTTCGAAACTTTGGTTGTGATTTTTGTAAACGTTTGACCAAAGACAATTTGCGAACAAATATGTATATGTGTCGGGTGACATAGGGTGATCGTGGGTCCCACAAAGTACGAGAGAAATACAATTAAATGTGGTTTAACTCGGTGTTATAATGTGGAATCCTAGAGTGCGCGTGGATGACGGTCTTGAGATGGTTAAGATTTTACCGACTTTTTCCATTACTCGAGGTCTGAAAGAGGAAGTATGTGTGGCATAATAAATCCGAAGTATAATACATCTTACTGCACTTTCATTAAAGGTGAGCACTGCATTTAGCAAACTTTCATGTTCAACCAACTAAAGCACAACTGCTTGCTTGTATCAGGGGCACCCAACGACGATTTTCGGAAAATTATCTGTTCGGAAGACGATTTGAGATCTAGAATTTTCGGATCATTTTCTGAAAAAATTATTGCTTGCCTGCCTCTCCTAGGATTTTCGAAGTTCAAAAAAATCGTATAACTGCCCATATTTAACGGATTTTTACCCTTAAAAGGTCACCTAGAACTTTTGGGAGCCTTTTTTGGCTGAAATTTTCGAAAAGGTAAATTTTGATCCCTATAATTTTCGGATCACTATACTTTCAGCTAGGAAATCCGAACAGATGAAAAATTTTTAGGGGATAAAAATAAGCCTTTATCTACCGTTCAAATACTAAAGTACGTTCAAAAATGCTATGTTTATGTGGTTTTGAACTATATTCTCGTTGGGTGCCCCTGGCTTGTATGCCTTTGTTTCCCAAATAAAGGTCATGTGATCAGTTATCAAAGAAATTTTCCCCTTTCCTTTTGTCTTTTCTTTTTTAATTATGCGTACATGTGCAACTAAATGTAATGCCGAAATTTGAAAGAAACGGTTCTCTTGGGTAACAAAACATGAACTACATTTGGACTGAATAAAACATGAAAACTGAAGTCTATTAAAGATAATCCGCTCAAACATAATTAAAGGATCGCTGTCACGGCGGCAATTCTTGTCAGAGGCATATCGGACAAAACCTGGACAAGTTGTTTATAATCCATTGCCTCGTCTTTATATTTCGTTCCTTACTCAGCCGTTCTTAGACAGCCGACGCAACGCTTCTGTCTATTCTTTGAAAGTCAACTGTACAGTGAGGTTAACTTAGTACATGATTTGTTTACAAAAAATTGTTATTCTTAAGGTTTATCTTGTGTATGGCCGGGTTTCTTAATAACCAGTTTATAGTTTCTTAATAATTACTCACAGTCCAAGGTTGTTGAAGGTTAAAAAGCCCACGCTGATAGTACCTGCGTTAAGGAGTAGTGTCGTTTATTTTATGGATTACTGTCCGCCTTAAAGTGCTACTACGATCAAATCCTTGACTATCATTTTTTTTGCTAGATTGGCAGTTTAGTACTTGAAGTACACGGTGTGCAAATTATAGCTTCATACGATTAAGGAAAGTGGTCTTTTTTTGCGCTCAAAAACCATTAATTTTAGTCCGCCATTACAACGCTATGTTTCTGTGGCCTGGTTACCAAGAGCACAAGACAATTGCTTTCTGAACGCAGTTCACAGAGCATGACAAATTTCTTGAAAGAACCCTGCTCGAACAATGTTCCCTTTCCTCCCACTTCGATGCGTTCTTGTTTAAGAAAACTCTTTCCATGTTACTACATTAGGCTCCGCATGTGTGCAGCAACCGCTTCAGTCGACAGAATTGAGCTGCACCCGAGTCTGACAACTGAATGAGAAATTCGAGGAATAGGCTTGTTTCCAGTAGACAGTTTCGCTGTTTTCCCGGTTTAGTAACTTCACAGTGAAATCACGATGACGTCGTTTATTATAAACAAAGATCTGGAACCATCCACCATCTTGGGTCCGCCATTTATTAATCAATTAATTAGATGTATATACATTTTACTTAAAACTCGTATAAATCGAAAAAATCGTGATGGAAGAATTGATCTGCGTATTTTTAAATTTTGAATTTTGTGGTTAGCTCCTGCGAGTCCTCAGGAACTACGTATCCGATTCTTGTCAGTAACTGTTTGTGTTATGGCTTAGAAGGAGTGGCGCGGTAATTCCAAGATATTCGAGGAACAAGGGCTTAGTACAACGTCTCTCATGAAGATGCGATTGTTTCTTTTTACTTTCTATAACATAAACTATAATTTTATCTCTTCTTTAGTCGAAATTTTAAACTTCGATCCACTCTGTCGTATATATTCAGACCATAAAGCAAAAGTAATTGGTCAAAGTTCAAGTAAAGTCTATTTTCTCACTAAGGAAGAAGCAAATTACGAAACGTCACTGACGGCCTTTTCGGGAGATAACTGGCTGACAGGTGCCTGCATAGCAATATTAACACCAATTCCTTGCTGGTGGCAAGCAGGGCTGCTATTGCTACGAGACATTAAAGATTAAAGAATTAGATTCCCGATCCAATACAAATTAAGTAAAATATTATTGTTATCATGACAGTGTAACTTCTGGCCTTATACGAATTTCTTTCCAGCTGAGTATAAATACAAGACATATGTTTGTGGCGATTGTGGCTCATTGGGTTTGTTTGCATTCATCGCGCTGGTCGCCGGTTTTACGATTTATCACCCATTCCAAATTTAATTGCAATTCCTTTTAGAAGTGAGTCATACCATAACATTGGTGACCATCTCCCGTGAATCCTGACTGACAGCTGCAATTAAACTGTCCAGGGGTATTTATGCAAGTTGCATTTTGGTGGCAATCATGGCTACCGTTGCTGCATTCATCGATATCTAATTAAAAAGAAGGGTAAAAAAATGTAAAACATAATTGAAGATCGACATAAACTTTCAGATCAATTGAAAATCGGTCAATATTATACCATGACATTGGTGGCCATTTCCTACAAATCCTGACTGACAGCTGCAATTAAAGCGTCCAGGGGTATTTGCACAAGTTGCATTTTGGTGGCAATCATGGCTACCGTTGCTGCATTCATCGATATCTATTTAAAATTAAAAAAAAGCGTAAAAAATTAACCGCCCTAAAACGCTTATTAATTTTTGGACCAAGCTTATTCGACGGGTGAAATGATGATCATTCTTCTTTTTCATCTATCAGTTCAAAAAATCGGTCAATATTACATCATGACATTGGGAGATATGAACTCAATAAATTGACCTCGAATGACAGCTCAGTGGTAGAGCAAATTAAAGAGGTCACGGGTTCGAATTCTGATTTTTTTTTTCAGGTTTCTTCTTTCAATTGCTTAAATTGGAAAATTTGGCGATGATCATTCTTCACTTTCATCTACTACCGTTTCAAAATGAATTATTTCATTCATCGATATCTAAGTTTGTCATCACACAGTGAAAAGAAGGGCTTAAAAATAAGAAAAATATAATTCAAGGCATCGTAAAAATGTTGTCAAATAAACTTGGTTTCAGACCAATTGAAAGCAGAACGAAGTAATGTAGTGAAAAGTGTTACATGAGAGGATACAAAGGGCTTGCACTGTAAGTATTCCGGAAAGCTCCATACAATTCTTTATAATTTTAATGTAAGGAATTGTATCGGGGCTCTCACAGGGAAACCTAATCCTGTATTAGCTAATGGAATAATTGGATGTATTTACGCTGCATTAGATAATTAAATCATAGGATGTATTTACCTGAAGTGTTCCTGTGTTTATGAGTCGTTTTGAAAGGAGACCCTAACCCTAACCCTAACCTTGTCTGGCACGTCGGACGCGACAGTTACGTCTCAAGTTAACTATTAACTCTCCTTGGGAGACGATCTCTGGTTTCAATTTTAACGGCCACGACAAGAGAAAAGAGACCTTAAGTGCAGCCTAATACTTTTGTTAGCTCTACCTAGAGAATCACAGGGTTACACTGTACTCATGGGCGCGCCACCTAAAGTGCAGCCTATATTTTTGTTAGCTCTACCTAGAGAATCACTGGGTTACACTGTACTCATGGGTGCGCCACCTAAAGTGCAGCCTATATTTTTGTTAGCTCTACCTAGAGAATCACAGGGTTACACTGCATTCATGGATGCGCCACCTATATAAAGTGTAGCCTGTGTTTGTTACCTCTACCTAAGCATTACTGGGTTTGTAAGCATTAATTAAAGCTCGCGTTTGCCTCGCGCGCTCTTCAGAAATTAAGCTTTGATTTCCTTAAACATTTTACACCATACTGGGCATCAAAAGATCGACGTTTATAGTTCCTCCATAATAGAAGAGTTTCATGCTAGGGTTAAACGAGTTTGGCATTCAAAACCAAGGTGCAAGAGATTATTGCACACAAACATTGTCATCTAGCTCCTCCCACGTAGCCGGAATCATCTAAGCAAAGCAAATAAAGCATAACGAGAAATCGTCATCAAATGGCCTGGATAAGGAAATTATACTGAACTTTTCGAAAGAAGTTTATCGCCAGTGTATCCGAGTTACCCGTTACCATCGAAAAAGCGAGTCATCGCTGGCATTAGGTAATACTCACGGTTTTCACGAGAACTATGCACGATTTTTCGCCGAGCAACAACTTAAAAACTTCAATCCTTATTTTACAGAAGTCGGTTCTTTTTGTTTTTACTTTAGGTTCGCCAACACTAGTAAAGGTGAACAAAGCGATGAAATCCAGCACTCTTCAGCTAACTCTTCATTCAAAAGTAGCGAGACGCACGAAGCCGCATGTAGTAAAATCCACCAATCTGCACTGCATTCTCAATACAAATATAAACAAATGTCGAAGGGAAAAACTACGAAGAGGACAAAATGTCAGATCCTCCCCTCGGAAATGTATTCCAGCTACCACGCCGGCGTATCTCCAGAAGGTTGGACTGGAAAACAGTCCGTATTTTTGCGTATTCAAGTACCTAGGCGCGAGCAGTCAAACAAAAGGTCGGAAACGAGGCTGAAAAGAGAGAGCGAGACTGGGAAGAGATGCTAAAAATACGGACTGTCCGTTTTGCATACGTCATATTCGTTCGAATTACCCTCTTCTCCCAGCCACGGGCAATTCCCATTGGCTAAATTTCGATGCAAGCTGTCAGCAAGCTGTCAACAAGCTGTCAAATAGTGTTTTCAGCAAGTCATTCGGAATATTCCGTACCGTGTTGAATCGCTGTAAACTCACCTGAATTTGCTCGCGCTGTTTCGCACCACGGGTTTGGGTACTACTCGGGTTGAAGACATACCAGGAAAATAATGTCTACGGGATCTACTAGTTGTTTTTGAACTACTTTAATGTCACAATCTCCCATCTCACGACAGCTAGCTAAATGTGTATATGTGTAGTCAACTGAAAATAAAGACATACATTGCATTGCTTACTTGTGAATCGACTTTAAAAGCTTGACAAATCGAATCTAACCGAAAATGAAATCGAGAGTCTGTCCAGAGAGTCCTATCGCATTCGTGAAAATTAACAAAGGCCTGCGTCTCTTGGCATGTGTTGTAAATTCTCGTAAGTGCTAGGCACCCCAAGAGTTCAAGTCAGGGAATGGTTTTCCGTTTCAGCGGGGCGACAAAGGGCTTGACAATAACTGGGACGCATTGAAGACTTCCATCCTGCAGCTTCCGATGGGAAAAATGGCTGCTCCATTCTCCAGTTCTCCTCCGTCCGCAAAACCATGTACTTGAGGTGGACCTATTGCATGATCTGGTTTTAGCTTCCGGTCAAATTTGAAGGTTAGAAGTTGGTTTATTGCTTCTTCGTTTTCCTTCCATTCTTGTTGGATTGCTTCTAGGAGAATGTCGTCCCAACCATATCCGGTACTCCACAGTTCTTTGAGGTCAATTCGGTAGTTAATCGTCACAGGCGCGACGAGTCCAATAGGGTCCCAATGGGGGCCAACAGGGCGAGGCACGATCACTTTGTGAAATCTTCTTTCTTTCTCACAACTGAGTCTTTCTTTAGGGCGAATGTGTCTTCTTGCTTGACTTTTTCCAAGCACTTCGTCAATTGTAGTTGTGACATGCTTGGCTTCAGCAGCGGTTGGCCTGTATCCACCAATATCATCAACGTACGTTCGCTCCTGAAGTTCCTTCGCCGCTTCAGGTAACTCCCGTTGAGAAGCTTTCGCCAGGGTGTTGATCTCATTCAAAGCGATATCCGGAGCTGGCTTGTGACAGAAATTTAGTCTGAGCCACTGGTATACGGTGGGAGGATCACTCTGATTCTTTTTCCACAGGAATCGATGAAAAGCTTGATCATCCGGATGCACCAACACCTGGTTAAAAATCTTGTGAATATCTCCGGCATACTCAAACTCATCACAGCACCATTCTGATAGAACATTGGGTAGGCTGTTGATGTAAATAAATTTGGTCCCTTCTCTAGGTGATCATTAAGGGAGAGACCATCGTGCGCTTTAGATGATGAATCAAACACAAGTCTGATTTTTGTGCTCTTTTCCGGAGTGAACACCACTTGTTGTGGCATGTACCATTCTTGTTGACTGTGATCAATGTTTTCAGGTGGTACTTTGATGACGAAGCTTTGATCTACTAGCTTTTGGACTTCTTCATCCAGGATCGCAAGGCAATCTATCTTTTTGAACAATTTCTCAGCAGAATACATTCTTTTCAAGGCAATGTCATAATTACTTTGTTTCGGAGGCCCGGTTTCCTCCCAGGACTTTCTGACTTGCACTCTTCCGTTCACCAACGTGGTCGAGGCTGAGAGCGCTTTTACAAACTTGTTCTCGCGCAGAGCATTTTCACTGCAGGTACAAAGTTCCGTCCGTCTTACTCTTAGGAAATCTTGATAAACGAGTTTCCTTATGTCTCCTGAGGCACTCACAGTTCCAATGTCCACTGAGTGAACACGTGGTATAGCTTCAGCATCCGAGTCCAGTTGTCCCAAGATATACCAGCCAAAACAATTCCTTTTCGCCATTGGTTCCCCTGGATTACCGCTGTTTGTATGGATGTCAGCAAAGACATCGACGAAGTCAGTTCCAATCAGAAGATCGACCGTATCACCAGACAGATGTAACTTATCTGCTATCGTCTTGAGGTGAACATAAGCTTCAACAGATTTTGTCGACACGGTCTTAGCACTGCTACAAGGCTTACCAACGGTGTGTACGTGGAAGTTCTTTCGGATGTCTTCATCGACAGGTGATTCAATCACAATCTCCAAGTCTTCGGACACCTCTTCCCTTTGTTGTCCTCGGCTAAGTTCATAGTAAGGTGTGTCTGAGGACCAGACAGACCTGATAGTTTTGCAGTTCTCTTAGATAAAAGACTTGTATTTGAGCCGGTGTCCAACATGGCAATTAAGGTTTTGAAGTTTCCTCCGCTACCTCTGCCTCTGATTTTCTGAACTGGACAGACTCCAGGTACGTTTTTGACATTGTTAGCGCCCTCGTTGTCTCTTCCCTGGACTAGACTCGGCCTGATCTGGACTTCTGTTGCTGTTAAAGGCAGGTGCGTTGGGATCCAAGTTTGACTTTGATGGGTACACCTTCTTCTCGTTATGAAAAGAACGGTGATGATTTCTCTTCTCACCCTCTTCAGCAATGATCTCTATCTGTTTCTTGACAGCCCTGTACTTTGACTCGATCTCATTAAATACAGCCGCCAATAAGTTTAGTTTGGGTTTCACAGAATACAGCGTTTCAAATTCTACGAATAATTCATTAAGTGCGTAGATAGCGTTATCTCTTTTCCCAGAGAGGGGCTGTAAATCGATCTTTGGAGGCATCGTGTTGCGATTAAAATTGTTGTCGTTATTTCAGCGTTCACGCCCTTAGCCTCAGTTTTTCATGTAGAGAATTTGATGTGCGGTCCTCCCGCGATCACGATATCCAACCAAAACCAAAGAATCAGAGAATTTGTACCTTATAATAATAATAATAATATATATATATATGTATATCTAGCCGACTTTTTGAAAACATACCTCAAAACGGACCAGAATTTTCTTACAGGAACCTGGCGTTAGCAAGGTTTCTAGTAACTGTGGTGAGGAAAAACATAGGGGGCTTGCTGTCCTGGTTGGTCTCATTATCAAGCTCAGTCACCATAGGTAACTCACCGTGGGTTGGGAACGGGCCTCCATTGGGGGGAGGGTGCTGCAAAAGCGTGATACTGTCCGTTAGTCTTGTTCTGGGAGAGTCAGTGCACTGGTCATGTCTGCCTTTAGTTTGTCATGTCAAATTCTTTTAATGTTTAAGTCCCATTGGCCAATGGAAGCATTTCCCTCAAGAACCTGCTAGGCTGGAGAGGGATGGAGGAGGTCAGGGGGGGCGGGGGAGGTGATTTAACCTTGAATTCTCTACTTAGAACTTGGTCAAGTCTCAAGCATCCTCTGTCATTTAGAGCCTTCAAGCAGCTAGAGTGTATGGCCAACTCTAGAGTGTCGTTTTTGATGAACTTGAATGTTTCTTTTGCTAATGAGGAACCAAGAAGAGAGTCACCTTAAGAGTACCAGGAGAAAGAGCTCAGTTTCTTGGCAATATTTACTTTAGTTGAGTCAGTTTAAGGTGTGTGGCCTCCAGGAGCCCGCTGGTGCGGTTTTCATAAGTCCGGCTACTTATACAAGGTAATATAACAAATGAACTAATAACAAGATCTTTTAGGATTAAGGACATTTACAATAACTATTAAAAACCATACTCCCATGGTAAAAAAAGGATCTCTTGGCCACTTCTGTTCTTATAGCAGCCAGATGCAAGAGATTGCTCTGGCGGGTTGAACGAGCACAAATTTCCTTGTTAAAAACAAAGTAGTTCTTAAAATACTGAGGGCACCGGCCATGTAAACATTTCCTTACAAGTTTTAGGATGTGTTGATCACGCCTGGACCTTAGACTTGGCCATTTCAAAGCTTTCATCGCAGTGTCGCTACTAGATGTTTTAATTACAATTCTTCCAACGCGCTTCTGCAGAGTTTCTAGAGTTCCGCTATTTACTTCCCCACAGCATCCCCAGAACCCACAAAGTCGGTCTAATCATAGATAAAAAAAAAAAAACATGGCATGTGCACTATATGTGTGGTGATATAACGGCGAACACGTCCTAACAGACCGACCCGCTTGCCAGCTTTAGACACAATTGCTTTAACATGTTCGTTCCAACTGAGGTGTTCATCATAGATGACACTTAGGTAAATGGCAGTCCAAATCTAGTGCGTTTCGGTATGAATACAACTGCCTAAAATGTTCGCTGCACAAGTGGTGAATCCGCGATTTCCTTTGCGACATCGTATTAACATCCAGATATTCTGCGGGAAGGTACGCTTTTGCTGTCAAAGGATTCTACGTAGGACGTTTTGTCTTGACTAGTCCGGGAACTATTAAAAAAACGACCTTTTAGACGAGGTCAGGTACGCAGTACGCTTTGTAGAGCTAGACAAATATCACACTTATCCGCCCCTCCCTTCCCCTCCCCCAAATTGTTTGTTTGTAATCTCCCAGATTCTGGGAGACACGTGACCAGAGACTCTGGTCTCTCGACGGGTAGGTGAGGGAGCCTGGGAACTAAGTTGTCATTGCGGCTGATTAAGGGCTGTAGGTTGTTTTTAAACAAAAAATTTAAAATCAAAATTACAATTTCTCCAAAGTGCCTCCTGGATTTGAATAATTCTAATGCCTTTTTCCTGCAATGTTTTGTCACGCTGGGCCCAGCTCGTTAGCGTTTTTAGCACGATTCTTAAATTCTCACGGATAGTGATTTACAGAGCCAAATCACGAAGAAGTGGATTGGAATGAGGGGATTTACTTATTCTTTGCAATCGCAATAATTGTTCATTGTCAGTTGGCGTGTTCAGTTTTTCTCTAATTTGCGAAAGCATCGCAGCGCAGTTTCTAGCCTTTGTTCTGCACGGAGAGCAAACTCTTGTGGAGAAAAAGTCTCCTTCTTCGAGGATAACGAAAAGTTCGGTTTTCAGTAGGTCGGCCATCTTTGGTATCGTTTCTCCTTTTCTGGTAGGCCCAACAAACAGATTTTCCGAGCTTATCCACCCACTCTTAAAATTGCCGAACTGTGTTTTGAAATTCTACAATTTATCCGAAGCGCTCGGCTCTTTCGGCTTACTCCCTCTTCGAGGAGCAGGCACAGGCTTTGTTGGCGTTCTGCCACTTCCACTCATTTTTGATCCTCCACTACATATACTACATTTAATTCCACTATATACACTACAATTCACAGAGAAGCAACGCTTAAAACTGCTTTAGAAGTACTGGATACAGCAGAAGATTCGAAGCCAAGTGCAGACAGTAACACGCGCTATTCTCCCTCGAAATCAATCACCTAGTGTATCAAATTCACAAAGAGGGTGGAGTTGATAGCAGATTTTTGACAGCTCGACGACATTTTTGAACCCCCTGGTTGAAACGAACTCATATGGAAAACGGACAGTCGTTTTTTTTCTCTCGCCTCACATGCCCTACGGGCGTGTGAGGCTCTCGCACCTCGCGTGCGTAAGAACCCTTACGCCACGCTTTACCGATTTCTTTACTTATTTTGACCAAAAAAACGACTGTTTTGCAGTCTACTTTAAGGTGGAATCAACGTGGGACGAACGTTGCGATTCTTTCAGAAGCCTTTTGCGCGCAAACTAATTTATTCTGGCGCGAAATGAAGATTTTATGGTACTGAAGTCTAATACACGAATAGGAAATCTAGAATTTTCGAGGAGCGCGACATATTAATTAACAATTAATAAATGAGGCTGAGTATCTTATGAAGAATTATGGAGATCGAGGAGGGTGTTATCCTTCGAGGCCGTAGGCCGAGGCGGATAACACCCTCCGAGATCTCCATAATTCTTCATATGATACGAAAGCCGAATTCAATAATTGTTTCATTCATTCAAAATAATTATTACTTTAAAAACATGGCTAAAACATGCTAACCTCCATCGATCCATCGATGTTAAGTTCATCTTTGATAGTGCACGTTTAGGTTTGTCCAGCTCCGCAAATATTTTCCAAATAGCAGATGTCGCCCTTCGAGTTGTCTTCTTGCTGTTCTTGCCATGTTTTTAGCTATGTTTTCGCCTAGTTCTTACTCTTGAAACGAGTGAAATGTCCGCCACTGTTCAAGTTCACAATCAAAACAACTCAACCTCGTCCCCAGGTCTTGTCGGTTAACGGTGCCTTAACCTGCGAAAACGCTGCATTTTTGACGTCATTTCTTCGTTAAACACAAAATTCTTCCAAATTTGGTCATAAGTAACTGGTTATGGTGAATTAAACGAGTGCTTTTAGCCAATCAGAATCGGGAAAATACTTTGAATGAATAATAAATGGGATTAGTCGCATTAGCTTCCGACAAAGCTTACATTTCTGCTTACAACTCTGCGTGAGGTTGTACTTCCATTAAAATTCCTCTGTGTCCTCTTATGCAAGATCCTGCCTTTTTATCAGCAACATCTGTATTGACCTAAGTTGTCTGCCATAAGGTGCAATTGTAACCAAAACGTATGCATGGAATGCAAGTTATAATAGACAATCCAATTTCTAACAAATTTTCTAGGGGACCATGCCCCCAGAATTGCCCCTAGATCGCATTGTAATATTGGATAGGCGCATCTTTGGTGCTCATACGCTCCCCAATAAAAACATCTTAGCTACAGCTCCTGATCATATAGACTTAGTAAAACTGCAGGCAAAATGATTCGAAGTCTCGTTTCAGTTTAGTCTATATAATTTAAAGAGACCTGCCGAACACGTCCCGAATGACAGCAGCCATAAAATGGTAAATGTCTTGAACCGTGTCATGGAAGATGAATTCATTTGTATTGCTTTCAAGACGTCGATGATTTCACAAACTAAACTGATTGACCTGATCTGAACCTGAATTGATTAATCGATTATTGTTTCTATTATTTTACTGCTTGACTGTCCCACTACATGTACATGTTTTGTTTCCTTTTCACGATTTTCCCGAGTCACGATAATATATAAAATTGTGGTCGGACTTCGAAATAAGGACCCACTACGCGCCTACCCGGGGGGAGGGGGTGCTACCTTATATACGCTATATAGGTATGTACCGCCACGTCGGGTAGGGTCTTTGCGCCGTTTTGGTCTGAAAACGAGTATACACTTTGTCCATTTTGGTCTGGAATCGGGTATGGTTTTCAAGGGAACTACGGGAGTGTATGAACGAATTTATCGTTTCAATTCCAAATGCGTAAGAAAAAAGGTGGGGGAGGGGAGGGGGAGGGAGAGAAGGAGAAACTGATGCGAATTCGAAATGGATTTGAAGAATTTGTTGTTTGCGCTCTAATCTTAAAGCAGTGATAACAAAATTTCTACCTAAAGGTCCCGTCTGAAAACGGGTATCAGGGTTCGTACGCTTTTTTTTAACAAAAAATTCAAGGACTTTTCAAAGACTTTCAAGGACACATTTCGCATTTTTCAACGACTGCATTCAGTGCAAAACAAGAGCTTTGAGTCTATGTCTTTTGTTAGTTCTTCCACATCAGAGAATTTTATCCCGAAGGTCTTTGTGTTTGCTCCATTTCCTTTGCAGTTCTCCTTAAACCATTAAGTTAGCATTGAAGGACGTTCCAGTACCGACTGCAATTTTCAAGGACTTTCAAGGCCTTGAATTTCATTTAACATTCAAGGACTTTCAAGGATTTTCAAGGTGCGTGGGGAACCCTGGGGTATGAATTTTAGGGGTCTAGTCTAAAAACGGGTGTGGAAAATTACAATTTTGCTCTGAAATAGGGTCAGGATTTGGAGAACCTGGCGGTACACCACCACCAAGAATTCCCAGGAGTACCCCCGGGGCGTCTGTAACGAAACTTCCGTTCGGTAGACACGAGAGACGCGAATAAACTGACTTCTACCTGAAGGTCGGTGATCCAGCTGGTGATTAAGCAAAACGCAAACGAGCAAACGATTCAAATCTTAGTCGGGGGGTGACAGGGTGTGGGCCAAGTACGTAGCGAACTTTGAGGGTCTTTCCTGGGATGGAAATTACTGTTGTGACGACATTTTGTTTCTAAATCCTGGCCTTAGGAGGTTTTCTTTTAAAGTTATATATCTTGCTAAGGTGTTTCATTGACCTCCGGATGAATTAATTTAATTCTCTCGTAGGCTAAGGAATGTGATTGCTTGCACGATTACGTAAATTCAATATTCTGGAAGAGTGCAGAATGGAAGCACTAAATGCTAATTGTCGAAGTGGGAGGAAAGTTACCTCTATCCTCTTTGGTTGAGATTTTGTAGCATGGGCTCGCTGGACCAAACTTTGCGGCCAGAATACCAGTCACAGTAAGAATGATTGTCATTACGAACAGGAAAATGAGAATTTGCCACAATCGGAAAGTGAATCTACTGTTCAAAAGATTCTTAACACCATGCATCTTGGTTTCCAAATCCTTATCAGCTGGTAAGATCTCTTGCATATCGAACTGCATCATATCAGTGGACATGGCGCCTAGTAATGAACCACTTGACTCCGCTCAGATGATCATACTTTTTATCCAGTTTTTAAAAGCGGAACTTCCTTTCGCTACGGATGCTGTTTTGCTGTGGATTAAGCAGGTAGTGCAAATGTACCCTGGCCCACAACAGTCACGGCAAAACCAAAAACCTCACGGCAAAAACAAAATACCTCACGACTAATCCAAAACCCTCACGGCAAAACCAAAGCTATTTTGTTTTTGCTGTGAAGTATTTGGTTTGGCCGTGAGGTTTTCGGTTTTGCCGTGAGGTATTTTGTTTTTGCCGTGAGGTTTTTGGTTTTGCCGTGACAGTTGTGGGCCACCATATAAATGTGATATAACCAGGGGCACCCAACTAGAATATAGTTCAAAACCACTTAAAGATAGCATTGTTAAACGTAGTTTAGTTTTAAAAGGTAGATATATTTATCCCCTAAAAATGTTTCATCTGTTCGCATTTCCTAGCTGAAAGTCTAGTAATTCGAAAATTATAGGGGTCAAAACTTACCTTTTCGAAACTTTCAGCTAGAAAAAGGGCTTCAGAAAATTCTAGGTGACCTTTCTAGGGAAAAAATCCGTCAAAACTGGGCAATTATACTATCCCATCATCTTCCCATCCTAGGAAGCACTAAGAGAGGCAGGAAAACAAGAAATTTACAACAAATTTTCCGAAAATTCTAGATCTCAACTCGTCTTCCGAACAGATATTTTCCAAAAATTGTCTTTTGGTGCCCCTGATATAAGTAGTATACTACGTTGAAAGATAAGCCCCGTTGGTGCCTTCCCTTGCCTTCCCTTAATTGATAGACATAAGGGTCGAGTCTATGACGTCACCCATTGTTTTATCCTAGAGAAAAAAATGCGTTCCTCCATTTTAATTAAGTGCCTAGTCAGTGTCTTCCTGCATATTAATTATGTGCCTTCCTCCATATATAATGAAGTGGATAGGTTTACTAATGAGCGTCTCTCTACTTCAATAGAAACAATAGGCTTGCCTAGACTTGCCCGGGCTCTATTAACCCTGATTGATTCCTGTAGAATCTATTCTGTCTTCCAAAAAAAAAAAGCGGGTAGATTTCGAAAGCGCTATCTTTCTTGCAATCGCTTTGCTAAGGAAAAAGTCTTACTATCACCAATATTCTTTAAAACATTGCTCCAAACATGCAAGTGGAATCGAGCGCTTCACCTCTATTGACGATTGACGAAGTGGAAAACGTCCAACGTCAACGGGTAGCTAGCCTTATCGGCCATGTGTTCCAACTGACTTATGCGGCTACGGTTGACAAACTCATTCAAGAAGAAAAGCTGAATCGCTGCCACGGTTGTGCTATTCAACACCCAAGTCAAAACCAACATTCTTGCCTCATGATGGATAATGATGACGCATGGATGTATTACCATGATGAAGTGGAGGAACAATTTGACCTTAATGTTATCTTAAAAACGGCTGAAAGTGTGTGCAGTGCTCTTGGTTTCAAACTTGGCAAAACGTGGGAAGCGTACGTGACGGAATTACCAAAGTTGCCTTGGACTAGCATCTATCTCACTTCCTTGGAACTCGAAGATTATGGTACAAGTCATGCATGTTACCGAGTTCATCTAACTTTAAAAAAATGTTTTTTTTTTAATAAAAACACTGAATGTTCAACTAAATTGAAATTATTTCACTCTTATCTTATAGCATTGACACAAGGAGGAAATAATTCCACTTTTCTTCTGTACACTTTATGATACATCCAGGTACTTAATCCACGTCTTTTTCGTCAGCTTGAAGAGGATATTAAAACTAACAAAACTACTGATACCCATTGCAAGTTACTGATCTTGAACAAAGCGTGATTATAACATTGCTTGCGGGAGCAACTTTGAAGACAATAAACCAGGAAGTCAAGCTTTAACAGTGTTTTATTAAACACCTGCAACCAAACCCAAAAATTGCGCTCAGATGACTCTGACTGCTGTCAAGAATAAATATGCACGGATATATATATGTATATCTTTTTTAATTGGTGGACAAAATTGCCGAGCCGGTGAGGCTACAAACCTTTTAAGTTAATTGAAAGTTAATATAAGTTTTTCCTTTATTGGTAATATTATTGCGCCAAAGTTGCCATGGGTCTCTTTACAAATGATCATGGACATTGCCAAGTCTCCATTGTTTTTTGTAAGCAAGTCGGTTGCTACAAACGGACAGTGAAGTCCTGCTGACTGATTCCAATTTGACATAAAACTCGACGCACGAAAGATGGCGGTTTCTATTGTTATTTACACGGTATCAGTAAATTATTGGGTAATTAAAATTTTGCTTAGCTACCTCCCTAACAGCTAAGTAACAAATAAGATGATTTTTGTTAGTTAGGTGAGATCTTTTTCCTCACAGGTATGCGAAATGCTTACTTGTTCACATTAAGAAACCTAATTGCCTTTGTTAGAAGCACGATATTTTCTTCTACTTACATTCAGTAATAAAGCGAAGAAATATCCTCTTGTGCAATTTGTTGTGTTTTCAAACTTTTGACATATTTGCATTGATATGACACAATGTGCGACATCAGCTAGGGCAAAGTGTCATCCTTAATTAATGTATTCCTGATCACAAAATGCAGAGGCGAAAATTAGCCCCGGAAAATTTTCAGCCTAAAAAGAATAACGGATTATGAGATTTCTTAAGAACATAAACCCTTTTTCGGACTCCGGTGAAAGGCAATGTATTCAGCACCAAGAGAACACACATCTTCTAATGTAATGGTTATCGTTTAGCCAAACTCTTTTTCATATTGTTGCTTAGATTAAGAGGCATCAGGGAAAAATTTAATCGGACTGGTAAACTTATCGCTCATAGCACTGAAAGACAATGTTTCTTCAACATAGCCTAACATAAATGAATTTACACTTCAAAGTCCAAGGTAGCGCGTGAAAACCATCTTTGCAATTTTTATAGCATACTATAGCTTTCCAAAAAATACCAAAGATTAATATATTACACGTTGCCGTATCTCAACGTTAATTAGGGAAAATGTTACTGATTGACATCATGTTTTCTTTTCAGTAACACTTAAAACCAAAATAATGATCAAACCGTTTTCTTTTTTACTAATCCTCTCATACGTTTTATCCCTACTAATAATCCAGGCGGCTTTCTAATTTTTGTAGAGTTGCTTAATAACCCAAACATTCTGTCGACTCTGCGTTAGGCATCGATTGCACAACTAGAAAAGATAGGCGGAGGATACTTAACAAAACAAATTTGTCAGAGAGGGTGAAAAATGTTGAAAAGAAAATACGTCAGGGAACTAAATAATTTATACAATCTTACACAATGTTCCTGTATTCAGCTGCTTATGATCTGCTTATGTTCCACCCACACTGTTTTAGTAACTGGACCTGGCTAATAATGACGGTAATAACCCTGCTATTACTGGTATAGTCGCTAAAAGCACTTTAGCTGTCACAAAAAATTTTATTGTTTCGGAAACGAGAACATAAAGGAAGCTTTTTCTTTTATACATTACCTCGTTTTTGTGGATAATAAAAAAAAACAATTTAAACTGCCGTTTAAGCTCTTGTCAGGCTACTATAATTAATTTGTTAAACAACAAAAGTAGAAACTATCGCACAAAAAAAATTGAAATAGAGAGTGGAAATTATTTTCTTTTGCTTGAAAGTTTTTCTTTTTTATAAATTCAAATGAGTGCAATGAAAGTGTGAACTCAAGATATCATGTAAAAGACAAATATAGTACTGAAAAGTCAAAAAAATTATCTAATACTCAGAGCCACCTGAGGAAACGGTTTAATTGATAAAGCTAGTAGAAAATTTGCAAATTTTGAATTTGTAAATTTTATTTCTCAAACCTTAAGTGAGAGCTTTTGCTCACCAAGAAAAAATACTTTAGACCAAGTCGCCGCACGATGAAGCAAACCTTGGATTAAAGGCTCGCTATGAGTTTACACAGGGTGTTCTCCGCCTAGGCCGTACCCTCCTCGATCTCTATTATTCTTCATAAGATCCTCAGTCTCATTCAATAAAAATATACCAGTACGGTTTAGTAACTCAAGGGGTTTAAGGCCCGGGTCAAAGGTTTGTTCGGAGCATATGAATGATTGGCAATATCTCTCGCTAGGAGACCTAAAACAAAATGAATTTTTTCCCCAAAGGTAAATCTTGAGGTTTTCGTGTGCCTAAACGTTTAATTATGGTCATGTGACATGTCACGTGACCAAAAATTTAAAATGTAGGAAATTGGCGAATTGAAGGCGAATTTACTTTGTTTGGATAAACAAATTGGCATTTCTGTAAAATTTTAAACATACCTAAATTTCTACGTTTGGAATGAATGTACGCGAAGTTGAAAATTGAAGTTTTTAATAATTCATGATTAAATTAAATTTGGGCATTTAAAATGATGTTTTTTCCTCATAATTATTTCTTGAAGTTCAATAGACGGTCATTCCAAACGTGAAGTGTTAGAAATATTTAATATGAATCAGAAAAATGTAATTGCTTGATTTCTTTTCTTGAACCGGCCACCAATTGGTCAATAATTTACGATTTTTAGCAAAATGATCACGTGACATATCACCTGACTGATTAACACAATATTTATACTTTAAGATGTTAAGGACGACGAGTTCTTTAAGTGTGCCAAATTTTGATTCAGTACCATCATCTATGCCGAAGTTATGGCCAATAAATCATTTTCTTCAGGTAAACCCTTTAGTCCCAGGCCTTAAACTACTTGAGAAGAGAGAGACATGGCAATGCGCCCCTAGTTATAAGTGTAAGATAAGATAAACAGTATGTGTACAAGTAACTCAAAACTGAAGCTACTATCATTGCCAAATCATGCTAAATTTCTACGCTTCCTTAGTAAATGGGAGGTACAGTTTGCTGTAATATCACACCCATATTTTTAGACTTAAAGAAGTAAAGGGAAAGGTAAAACGACCAAAACTGCAAAAGGAAGCATGCAATGGACAAGACGAGACATTGTTGGGTCGCGCAAGCAACTTATTAAATTTTAGAGGGGGATCTTCTTCTGGATTACTTCCACGGGATGATCGCTTGTCTAATCACTAATCAAAATTGGGTTAATGCAGTGCTGATTTCGTTCAGACTTCATGTACATTTTTGAACTGTTAGAAACCTCTTGCGTTTTATTCGACCAGGCTGTATTAAAACATGCAGGAAGATCCGTATTGCTTAAAATAGATAATAAAAGAATTCATAACGAAAGTAATGCTCTCTGGTCCAACAGAAATTTCAGTGTTTCAGTTATTTTGTATCCATTTGTGTACACAATCAAAAGCTGCTTTTGTTAAAATGTGACCATTGCTAGTCAGTCATTGATTCTAATATCTCTGCTGACAGTAACACTCAGAGGTTTGACAAGTCACATTTATTTCCTCATCCCGCAGTTTCAATATATGAAATTCATGAACCAATTTAATGACCAGCTTCCAGTTGTCTTGCCATCTCAATTGGTTAGAGCCGTGCACTGGTATCTCAAAGGTCAAGGTTCAATTCCTGGCAAGCCTGGCAGGTTTTGACTGCGATGATCTTTTCTACATTGATATGTAACAACAACCACAACAAATACGTTATCGCAAAAACCTCGCTAGCCTACAAAGAGTCAGCACTGAGAATAAAGGGAAAAAACCCAAAGGGAAAAAAATTGTTCAACAAATGAACAACAACAACAAAAAAAACAGGAACTAAACAGATAAAAAACGTACAAAGAAAAAGAAAATACAGTCGAAGCTCTCGTAAGCGATCACCTCGGAAATTCGAAGTAGTGGTCGTAACTAGAACTGGTCGCTTACGAGAATGAGCTTTCGTAAGCGACCGCACGGTACAACAATAGAGGGTGGTCGATTACGAGAGTTTAAGACACTTTTTAATAATTCGTAAAGAAAGGTGTTCATAACTGGAGCTGGTCGCTTATGAGAGAAGTCTCAAGAAGAGCTTCTACTGTAGCCTGTTCCAAGCGTTCAGATAGTGGAGAGGGGTGCGGAGTAAAGAAAGCGATGAAAAGTAGAGGGGGACTGGGGAGAGAGGTGCGGGAACGCTTGTAAGAATTTTTAACAAAAGTGCGTTCCGGTATACCAGATCCTGGTATACCCTCTGATTGGTTGATTTTGACAGTTTTTGTCAACAGTGGAGCGTCTTCGATCAAAGTGAGAAATGCGATATGGCCGTTATGACAGACTCTACGTCCCGTCACGCAGAATTCAAAGTCGCAACAAACACAGCGCCGAGTGACTTTCCAAACGTGGAGGCTAAACGCGAAGAGCAGAGAAACTGTTTAAAACACGTAGTCGGTAGGATAGATGTCTTCGCAATTTCCCACCGACTGGCTTTGGAAAAATTCTTATTTTCCCGCTTTTTCCTCAAATAAGGCGTGCGTTGGAATGAAGGCAGGATAGAATGCCATTTACGATTGTTGTGGTAATTCCGTTGATTGCCATAATGGAAGACCAAGTGGAACATTTGAACAAAATCGGCGCAGCGGCGGCAATGATAGGAGAAGATATGGATGAAGCCGTTAAAAGTGGAAGCTGTGAAATTGTTTACTGAAGTGCCAAATCGTGGTTGTCTAAGGAATGGACGAAAGGACTTCAAAAAGGAAAGCTTGGAAAGCAAGTTGCAGCTATCGCTATTGACGAGGTCCACTCAATAACCCAATAGTAAATTTTCACTTCAATTGTTGTGCATTTTCATTGCTTGAGTTAACGATCTGTATTGAAACGGCTGTCTATCGAAATGAGCGATATTTGTTTGTCACTTGATTCATAATTTTTTGTCACGTACACGCTCAAATCATGTTTTAAAGCCGTAAATAAATTCATTACACATGAATACTTCTCCCGCCTTCTATTGTCTGAAAGTATTACATTGGGTTTTTAGTAAGATTATGTATACATAATATTAATTTTTGATCTGACAAACTTCGATTTATTCGCAAGAAAAATAATAAACGCATCGGGCTGTAACACCAGTCTTGATTGACAAGTGAAGACCACCTACAGCTGATGAGGTCTAAGTGGGCGGAAGAGTCTATTTAAAACAAATCTTACAGGCGTTCCCTCTCTCAGCTCTCCTCCTCCCTTGCTTTTTACTTTGCACCGCTCCCCACTATCTGAACGCCTGGAACAGGCTACTTCGACTGTAGCTTCATCGGGATTTGAACCAACACTATGATGACGTCAGCTGATAACCACACTGCGCCACGCTGCCACCGCTGCCACTAGTTTAATAATTTGTGAGGTAAAAGTATTAATTATATTTAAAGCAGTTTTCTCTGCCACTGTTTGAAGCTGGGGGAAAGAAAATGAGTTATTTACCAGGCTGTGTTCAAACAGGAAGATCGGTATTGTTTAAAATAGATAGTAACAGAATTCATAAATCATAAAAGTAATGTTGTCTCGTCTAACTAGTAGCCATTTGCGCACACAATCAAAAGCTACTTTCCAATATCTTTGCTTACAGTAACACTGAGGTTTGACGAGTCCTTTCTTTCCGAGCACTCGAAAACACGAAATGTGGATTGCTGGCAAGGACATTGCGGCAAACCCATGAAGAGAACGTTGATATCCCTAATGTTAATTAATCAAAAGGGACAGTTAAGAAGACAGAAGACGAAAGACGTAAACAGAAACCGGAATAACGCGAGAATGGAAGAGAAAAATCTCACACGCAAGAAGACAAGGTTTTGAAAAGGCTAATGCGGCTTTAACACTTATATATCACGAGAATAAAAGTGAAGCAGAACCAGCAGTGCCGTAGCCAGACCAAACGGCCAACCGAGGCAGGCGGGAGTTGCTAGGGGGATTCGGGGGCATGCCCCCCCGAGAAATTTTGAACTTTAGTCTCTCGGAAATGCGATTTGCAGCGTTTTCTGGGCCTTTCGGTAACTTTTTTTCGAGTTAATTTAAGTGGAATTTAAAAAGCAATAATCAGAAACAAGCTACATAATCTGGGTGACCGTTAACCTCACCAATGGTTTCGATCAGTATTTGTTCAAAAAAAATTTGAGTTAACGTACGTAGCCCCTTGAGATCGATGATATGGTAATTTTTTCATAGTATATTGACCGAATTGCTGAATTCTTTGTAATATCATGATGCATTAAAAATATCCGATGATCGCTTATGTAAAATAAAAATGATCGGCGAAATTCGTCAAAATTTTACCGAGGCGAGTGCCTCGGTTGGCCTCATACTAGCTACGGCGCTGACCAGTCTTTCAACAGGTTAAGGTGAAGCAGGGAGACAAGAAACTCGGCAGGCAAAACCATTTTCTGTGAACTGAAACTTATTCGTAAAGTGCTCTAAAGCCACTAGGGGTTTGGAACTGGTTGTTTCGTGTCTGGTCGGATGTGAAATGTGTGTGGAATTCATACCCGTGGCGTTATAGGTACTCATTTGACCAGTGTTCAGGTGGCTGGATAGGGTTTTTCAGGGGCAATACCTCCTACGTTTGAGTATACACTTGGTCGCCATTACAAAGATTTGGAAAGATGATCACCAAAGCTGTATTAGATAAAGATGAATATTTCCTATGATCAGTGTTACAATGAAATCAGAATTGTCATAGTAACGAAATGACGTCATTACCCATTCTACTTGCACAAGATCTCTTGTCTTGCAGCCTATTTCTTGGTACTTCTTTTCGTAACTGCAGAAGTTTCAATATATGAAATTCATGAACCAATCTAATGACCAGCTCCCAGTTGTTGCGATGATCCTCTTACATTTATTTCTTCATCCTGCAGTTTGAATACATGAAATTGATATAATTCATTTTTCCTGGATGTATTATAAACCAATTTAATGATCGTCTCCCAGCAGTCTTGCCATCTCAATCGGTAGAGCCCTGCACCGGTATCGCAAAGGTCAGGGTTGAAATCCTGGCAAGTATGGCAGTTTTTGATTGCGATGATCTTCTCTACATTGATATGTAACAACAACCAGAACAAATACGTCCTCGCGAGCTTAGAAAGAGTCAGCAGTGAGAATAAAGGGGAACAACCCAAAGCGAAAAAAAAGTTCAATAAACAAACAAAACAGAGGAACTAAACAGTAAAAAAAGGACAAAGAAAAAGAAAATACAGTCGAAGCTCTCGTTAGCGACCACCTCGGAAATTCGAAACAGTGGCCGGAACTAGAGCTGGTCGCTTACGAGAATGAGCTTTCGTAAGCGAACGCATGGTAAAACAATAGAAAGTGGTCGATTACGAGAGTTTAAGAAACTTTTTAATAATTCGTAAAGAAAGGTGTTCATAACTAGACCTGGTCGCTTACGGGAGCTTCGACTGTAGCTTCATCGGGATTTGAACCAACACTATGATGACGTCAGCTCATAACCACACTGCGCCACGCTGCCACCGCTGCCACTAGTTAATTTGTGAGGTGAAATTATTAATTATATTTAAAGCATTTTTCTCTACCACTGTTTGAAGCTGGTGGAAAGAAAATTAGGTATTTACGCGTATTTCAAATCAATTTTTGCATTATTGTATTTCATTTAATCTCGGGGTTCAACGGCTGATCGATGTACGGAGTTGAAATTGCCAGTCCTTGCTATATGATGTGGGTCCCTATACATTGACTGCTTGCTTACGAGCTAGGTATAACTAGACAGTCTGCGCAAAAGAATCTTGTAGTTGATCAATCGTGCTGAAAGCTTTCAACAGGTCGAGAAGCAGCAGAATGACGTATGGCTGATTAAAGCCTAATGCTGATATTTCTTAGTATTATGTAATGGTCATTTTATAAAAAATCAACCAATTCATCTCCATTGTTGGAATAATTTTCTAATCTACCAATTACCTACAAAAAATACCAACATTTGTAAATTTACCACTGATTTTTCAATGCTGAAGTAGTATTTTTTTGACGATTACAATGTTATGCCAACTTGAAATCTTATATTTTCCTTTTTTTTGGTAATTCAACCGTTTTTCACTTTGACAGTTGGGCTTCGAGGGACTCATTTCGGGGTTAGCAAATCGTCGGGACCGCCCCTTTTGCTATCTTTTTAGTTCCAGACAAGGTCTTCATGATTTGTTCGATCTTAAAATGCTGAGAGCATAATTATGTGCAGATACATAGAATCAAACTCTTTATCAGCACCAGGACAAAAGACGATCTTTTTTTTGTTATAGGATTCTTCTAACTCGAAAAATCGGAAGAGTTGAGGGAGGCCCTTTCCCTTAAGCCTCGAATTGAAGCTATAAAGTAGTTACCAGGCGTTCTGGCTCAAACAGTTGGAACTGGGCAACTAACTCCGTTCGAAATACAACGTCACATGACCATATTGTTTCCTTGTACTGTAGTTAACAAATTGGCGCCAGTTTTTTATCGTCTGTCCTCTTATCGATGATAAAATGACACCATAACATTCTCAAAGTGTTGTGGATCCACGAGCCGCATACAATAACAAAAGCTCGAAAAAGTCAAATATTGCCGGTAAAAATGAAGACAACACAAGAAAATTTGACTTTTTTAAACTAGCGCAATGTTATTGTCAATAACTTTTCTCATTCAGTGATTGGCTACTGATAACAAGTAACGGTTTTTTATTGGCTAAAAACTTGACAGGTTGAGTCACCTCACTGCCCTGCATAAATTTGTTTTGCAAACTTCAAACAAAAATGAGATCAGCGATGTTTATTGCCTAGAAAAACGGAGGTATTTTAGGGCTGTATAAAGTCGTAAACTACTAGCCCAGGCTAAGGTCAAATATTATTCCAAGGAAAGATTTTGGAGCCGCTATAGTAAACGAACAAATCGAAGCAATGTACGGTTAAACTATCTGTAGATCAAACTAGCCTGGCAGTTTAGAAGAGTTGTTAACCGATCAGTAAGAACAGAAATCGTGTACGGCTGGTTGTTTACTTCAGTTCTCGACTTGTTTGTCGTCCTGAATGCCATTCAGCTATATGAGCTGTGTACAATCAAACCGAAAGGTGGGTATTATAGTCACGAAGTTTTAAATTCAACTTACCAGGTACTTACAAAGTTTCATAAAGTTTGTACAAAACGTTTGTTTTGCATTCGGAAAAAAGGATCAGAAAAACACTCAGTCCTTGTCAAAAGAAAACTACCGTTATAAATGTGCTTATTTTTAATAAACTAGTCGACTTTCAGAATTGTTTTCTTACTTTTTTAACTTTTTACGAACATTAAAAAACATTAAATATTAAATCGCAGTTTTGAAACTGTACCATTTCTAGAAAGTCATCCCCGCTTTTGGAAACTAAGTGTCTTGTTTAGTTTCCTCTGCTTACGCTTTTAGCAGAGAATCCAAACGGGATGCAAGTCTTGCATCAGAAGTTTCTGGCTATTATTGTCAGAGAACAGAAAGTGAATCTTCTACGAAACTAAACTAAGCAAAAACACCGAAGGTCGGCATTCGTTCTGCAAATGACCGCGTCTTGCATTATAAAACTTAAAATTTTATGTGTTTGTCTTCTTAATGATAATAACAATTAGCCAATCAGCGTGCGAGATATAATTTAGTTATTGTAAAAAAAATATCCTTTCTATAGTTTTTTTGCATCTTGTTAACTTATATTTGAAACACCAAAGACTTTCAATCTTTTACCGGAGTAGAATGACTCAAAACGTTGTGGAATCTAGACTGACATCTACTTCGAGAAAAAAAAAAAAAAGATTAGCAAATGGCACGTTTAACTGACATAGTGAAAATACCCTAAATTTGAATTTTTTTTCATGACTAAACAAATGTTTGATTTCAATGTATAAAATGGGCATATTATAGGTTGAGTTCACCGTGACGTTTTGTATACTCTCGACTGCTTGATGAAATGACTGCACTACGTCCGAAAATTAGTTCTGACCAAGAAAGTTTAGGTTAATTTTTCAGGCTATCAGCCTGTCTGACAAAGTTAAGACGAAGGTTATTCTTCGTTTTATTACAAAGTTCTAAACAGAGATATCAGGAAGTAATCATGAGGTGAGTGGTATCTTGAGGGACAACCAACCGCGTAACTGTGATTTTCAGTGCTTATATTAGTTGTATTGACGATAGAAATGAACAACATTTATACCTAATGTAAAGCGCTCATAGAGCAAGAAGGTTTTTTTGCAGCGGTTTTCCCATATTTTCACTTTTCATACCGAGTAGTATATATCCACGGTCTAGCCAAATGTCCTCTATGTCACGCAAATATATAAATACATTGGGTAATTATCACTAATCTGCAATAATCTAATTTTTTTAGCCTAAAAAAAGTGGAAGTTTAAGTCATGATAATATTGCACTAGAAAAAAGGAACGGAAATTAGATTACACATTATCTTTTAACAGAAATTTAACAAATGTTTAGGCACCGATTCTTACGTAATTTGCCATGTTGTCATTATGCAAAATAAACATCTGTAAAAGGGGAAAATTAACTCCGGCATATCTTGGATTTCCCACTGAAAAAAATAACTCTAAGATTTTGAACGTACCTTTTGTAACCTATGCTTATCTGTATCAATATTTCCTCCTTTTAAAAAAATAACGAAAATAACAAATCATTGGACCTCTTCATAGTTTCTGAGATAGACAACGCGTTGGAACGAGAATAGTTATTTACCTTTGTCTCGCGGAAGTCGTTCGTCTTGAGATAACATGGGGTAACAAACCCATAGTTAATTGAGTGGAATGGTTATGAACCCGTCAGACTCCTTTGTTATATGTTTTTGTGGACCTGAAAGTGCTTATATTAGTTGTATTGACGATAGAAGTGAACAACATTTATACCTAATGTCAAGCGCTCATAGAGCAAGAAGGGTTTTTTGCAGCGGTTTTCCCATATTCACTTTTCATACCGAGTAGTATATATCCACGGTCTAGCCAAATGTCCTCTATGTCACGCAAATATATAAATACATTGGGTAATAATTTTGTCAATGTAGACAACCGTGCGAACTTTTTTTTAGCCGTTCAGCCGTGATTACCATCCGTTCGAAGTTTTTGACGAGCCGTTCAGCCGTTCAACACCATCCGTTCGAAATTTTACTCCTGCCGTTCAGCCGTTCAGGTCTACCGTTCGAAAATTTTTTTTGCCGTTCAGACGTGATTACCATCCGTTCGAAATTTTTCGCTAGCCGTTCAGCCGTCATACCAATCCGTTCGGAATAAATTATCAGCCGTTCAGCCGTTCGGTTTCATCCGTTTCAAACGGCTTCGTGGGCCGTTTCTTATCCGTTCGACAGCCGTGCGTTTCACCCGTTTAACGGAAAGCCGTTAGTGTACGTTTTCGCGTGAGAGGTCACAAATCCTTTTTTTAACATTTGGAGAGTGACACGAAGTGAAATGTGTGCGCAAGAAGGTTTGCCTTTGTTAAGTAAAAATGTGTCTTTGCATCAAGGATAGAATATTTTTCCTTGAATCTTGTGCCTTTGTATACAACAACCGTGTCTAAGAACGCAGTCTCAGTGTCAAATGTTTCGGCCGTGAATTCAATAGTTGGGTGATGTACGTAAGTTTGTTTGTTCAATGAAGGCTTCGATGTCTGGTTTACTCATGTCCCATAGGGCAAAGATATCGTGTATGTAGCATTTCCAAACTGTTGTTCTAAAGACAGTTTTGCTTAGAGTTGTTGTTTCAATATATGTCATGAAAATATTGGCAAAGGAATCAAATCTGCTGTCTTTGTGCCCATTGCAGTTCCATGGTTTTGTAGGTAGTGCTTTCCATTGAAGTGGAAGAAATTTTCTTTGAGGATCGATTAATCTAAGCATTTCCGGCAAGTAATGTATAGGAACGGGTTGTCTTTGTAGAAATTTTCATATACTTTATGACAGACAATTTCAATATACCCTCGTTTTGCAGTATATTTGTGTCAATACTCATAACGTCCATCGAAACAAGGAATGTTCAGTTTTTCACATTTGTCTTTTCAGTGAATGGTATGATTCTGTGATTTTGATATTGGTTGTAGCAGTGTATCAACAAATTTTTGTCAAGCACAGAACAAGGTTTTATTGGATTATTAAGAGGAAACCAAACATCCATGTTTTAACTAGGGGGTGGGTCATGCAATTTCCAACCTTGCTTTATGGGTGGGTCATGTATTTTTGTGCCGAAGGGAGGGGGTGGGTCATGTGTTTTTTATCAACCACATTTCCAAATGCTTCGGCCCACACCCCCCCAAACTTTTCGACCAGTCCTTTATGTACATTTTTCAACTGTTAGAAACCTCTTGCGTTTGATTCGACCAGGTTGTGTTCAAACAGGAAGATCCGTGTTGCTTAAAATAGATAATAAAAGAATTCATAATGAAAGTAGTGCTCTCTGGTCCAACAGAAATTTCTGTGTTTCAGTTATTTTGTATCCATTTGTGGGCTCATCCTCGGTGTAAGAACTTGTTAAACTCACCGGTGACGTAAAACAAAGAAAACAAAGAAGTCAACAACAATAAAACCAAAACAAACAAAAGGTACAAAACAAAGAAAAAGTTCACAAGTTCTTACACCGAGGCAAACCCCATTTGTGTACACAAACAAAAGCTGCTTTTGTTAAAATTTGACCATTGCAAGTCAGTCATTGATTCTAATATCTCTGCTGACAGTAACACTCAAAGGTGTGACGAGTCCCTTCTTTCCAAGCGCTCGAAAACACGAAATGTGGATTGCTGGCAAAGACATTGCGGCAAGGTCACGAATAGAACGTCGATATTTCTAATGTTAATCAGAAGGGGCAGTTCAGAAGACAGACGCAAGAAGACAAGATTTTGGCAGGGCTAATGTGGCTTTAACACATATATCACGAGCATAAAAGTGAAGTAGAACCAGTCTTTCAACAGGTTAAGGTGAAGCAGGGAGGAAAGACACTCGGTAGGCAAAACTATTTTCTGTGAACATAAACTTATTCTTAAAGTGCTCTAAAGCCACTAGTGGTTGGGAACTGGTGGTTTCGTGCCTGGTCGGATATGAAATGTGTGTGAAATTCGTACCCGTGGCGTTATATGTATTCATTTGACCGGTGTTCAGGTGGTTGGAGAGGGGTTTTTCAGAGGCAATACCTCCTAACTTTGAATATAAACTAGGTCGTGATTAATAAAGATTGGAAAAATGATCATCAAAGATGTATTAGATAAAGATGAATATTTGCTATGATCAGTGTTACAATGACATCACAGATGTCATAGAAACGAAATGACGTCATGACGTGTTCTACTTGCAAATGAGATCCCTTGATTTGCGGCCTACTATTTCTTGGTATTTCTTTTCGCAACTGCAGAAGTTGCGTCTTTTACTGCGATGATCTCATCACATTTATTTCTTCATTCCGCAGTTTCAATATATGAAATTCATGAACCAATTTAATGACCACCCCCCAGTTGTCTTGCTATCTCAATTGGTTAGACCTACACTACAAACAGTTACACGGTACAGCTATGGGCTCTCCAGTTTCAGTTGTTGTAGCAGAAATTGTCATGCAAAACATCGAGGAACAAGCCCTAGCTACCTACACGCGAACTGTACCTCTTTGGTTACGTTACGTTGACGACACATTCACCGCCGTACACAAAGACGGAATCGACGATTTTCACGAACACTTAACAGACAGAACGCGGCCATACAGTTCACCAAGGAGATCGAAGAAAATGGTAAGATACCTTTTCTAGACTGCTTGGTCACTCGCGACAACAACAGACTAAAAACGACTATTTACAGAAAACCGACACATACCGACCGATTACTAGACCAGTCTTCGTATAACCCGACCTCTCACAAGGCTACTACTATCCGGACTCTGACGAGACAAGCGCAACTAGTTTGCGAGTCACCTGACAGCCTACAAGACGAGACTGGTTATCTTAACAACGTTTTTAGTAAGAACAATTACAACACGGACTTTGTTAGACGGAACACTCACAGTAACACTGATTCCAACTCTCAGACCAACTCTGGCCATTTTACGACAGCGACTATACCGTACATCAGAGGCACCTCTGAAACTATTGCACGTATATTACACCCTTACAATATATACGTGTTGCGCACAAACCGATAACCACTTTACGGCGACTGCTTACTAATGTCAAGGACAAAGACAAACCGGAGGACAGACAGGGAGCAGTATACAAGATCAAATGCTGCGACTGTTAGGCTTCTTACATTGGTAAAACCGGCAGAAACCTAAGCACGCGACTGACCGAACACAAACGCGCGACGAGGAATGGTAACGTCATCAATCACATTGCTGAGCACCATTTAAAGACGAAACATCAAATTGACTGGGACTCTGCGACATGTATAACGTATTCTACAGACTACTATCAACGTCTTACTTTAGAAATCTGGTTTACTCACTTAG
Source organism: Porites lobata (assembly GCA_942486035.1). Lineage (NCBI taxonomy): Eukaryota > Metazoa > Cnidaria > Anthozoa > Scleractinia > Poritidae > Porites > Porites lobata. The sequence goes on from CALNXK010000265.1 coordinate 175,520, forward strand.
AACAAACGCCACTGAATCGTAGCCAACAGTTACCAGCGCTGTACAAACGACTTATTGACGAGATCAAGCAAAACTAACTACGAGAGAACAACTGGAGAACTGACAATTTGACTAACAATAGACGGCTGTTTAACTGTGACAATAGACGGATCGAAACGCACCAATCACTGATTACGAGTCTTCATAGCCAATAACATCACGGCTTAACTGACAGACGACAATAACATCGCGACATAATTGACCAATCAGATCAATAACCAGAGTATACCATCAACTGACGTGATACAACTCACTTTGACTCTGAAGATGACTACCGCACAGGTTGTCGAAACGTCAGTCACTGTCAACAACAACAGTCCTATTCAGGACTACATTCACCCGGACGATCAAACTCAACCTTTTGAAATGACTCCTGGGTTGAAACCTTTCACAGTTTTGAAATCTTATATTTTCCTTTTTTTTTGGTAATTCATCCGTTTTTCACTTTGACAGGTGGGCCTCGAGGGACTCATTTCAAGTTAGCAAATCGTCTAATGCTCTTAATAACGATTGGCATTATGTAATTTAGAATAATCGAGACTTTAGAATAGACGACAAGCCCTTTTTCTACAAGAAATATTACGACATTGGTATCTGGGAAATAGGAGACCTACATTTTGATCTCAGCAATATGGAATCCTACGAACAGATCGCAAAAAATGTTAAAAAGACAAACTTCCTTGAATGGACTAGTATGAGACATTCAATACCAACCAACTTAAGAGTTCTTAATCGCTCGGATTCGAGTACCTTCCTTTAAAATCAATGGCGGCGTTTTCGACATAGCAAAAAAGAAATCAAAAGATTATTATCCCTTTTTGATAAAAAAGAAGGCTTGTCTCCCAAATTATGCACAAAAACTGAAGTTGGATTTTAATCTATCTAATGACGATCTCAGAAAGGCATTTCTCTTGCCCCATTCTATCGTGATTGAACCTTATGTCAAAGCTTTTCAATTTAAAATACTTAATTCTATACTTTTTACCAACTCAAAGTTGTTCAAGATTGGATACAGGACAGACAACTTGTGCTCTTTTGGCAAAATGGAATCAGAAACTATTAGACATTTCTTTTGGGACTGCCCTTATTCGAATTCATTCTGGAAATGTATTGAATCATATTATTTTGGGTTGCGAAAACAACTAGTTCACCTAACATTAAAGGAAATTTGGATCGGCGTTTTATCTTCTGAATGCCCCTTGCTTAATTATCTTATACTTATAGGGAAAATATATTTATGGAGTTGCAGAAGGAATGAACTACTCCCAACCATAAACAGTTTTATAGTTAGAATAAATGGTAAATATGAAATAGAAAAGTATATTTGCACTAAGAATAAGAATTTACAAAAATTAATGGACAAATGGACTTTGTAATCTAGTTAGTTTTTCTTCTTTTACAAGTATGATTAGTTTCTTCTTTTTTGAACAGCACTTGGCAGTAGGCATTACCTTGTGTGTAATTGTGGAATTGCACGTGTGCTTACGTCTGTAGTAAGTTTGTGCATGTATGCTTTGTGATAATAATTGTAATTGTTGTACTTTGGAATGGCAAATGAAATAATATTAAAAAGAAAAAAAAAAGTTAGCAAATCGTCGAGACCCTCCCTTCTGCTTTCTTTTTAGTTCCAGACAAGGTCTTCATGATTTATTCGATCTTAAAATGCTCAGAGCATATGTGCAGATACATAGAATTAAACTCAACGTCAAGTGACCGAATTGTTTCCATGTACTCTAGTTAACAAGTTGACGCCGGTTTTTAAATCGTCTGTCTTCTCATTGATGATAAAATGACATCATAACATTGTCAAAGTGTTGTGGATTCACGAGCCGCATACAATAACAAAAGCTCGAAAAAGTCAAATATTGCCGGTAAAAATGAAGGCAACACAAGAAAATCTAAGGCAATGTTATTGTGAAAAACTTTTTTCGCTTAGTGATTGGCTACTGATAACAAGTAACGGAGTTTTATTGGCTAAAAATTTGACAGGTTGAGTCACGTCACTGCCCTGCATAAATTTGTTTTGCAAACTTCAAACAAGAATGAGATCAACGATGTTTATTGCTTAGAAAAACGGAGGCATTTTTGGGCTGTATAAAGTCGTAAACTAGCCCAAGGTTAAATATCATTCCACGGAAAGATTTTGGAGCCGCTATAATAAACGAACAAGTCGAAGCAATGTACGGTTAAACTTTTCAAAGGCTCACAAAATTGCACGAGCCCGTAGGGCGAGTGCAATTTTGTGAGCCTTTGAAAAAATTTACGAGTGCTTATTTATTCCAAATTGCACGAGAAAAATGATGTGATTACTTATTAATAATATTCATGAAAAAATTGCGAGATAGCTTTAAAATCTCTTTGATAGGGAGTCAACACGCGTAAACTACGTGCAAAAATAAATTATTCCAATGCCGCAAATATCATCACAAGTGCAGTCAAGACAACATTTTGCTCGATGTTTTTAAAGTTTGCAAGCTGCAGAAACGGGCTGAACAGTTCATGGAATTGTTCAATGTGTTTGAATTAAAGATTCTGGGTTTTTACCTCGAGTTTTCCGCTCTTCCCTCTCTCATACTTACCACGGCCAGCCAAGCGAGGCTGTTTCGCTTTGTCCACAAACACCTCTTTGGACGAACTAAATTCTCGGTCACGTACAATGGACAGGGTGCAGCCTTTGTTCTTTAAGTGTCTATCAAGCAATACCATAATTAATTTAAGGCTTTCTGGTTCATAATCTTCACCTTTTTATTTCGGCGTAGAAATGCTCGAGCAAAGTGTTAATTAAGCTCAGCCGGCTCATAATTTTCTATTTCATCAGTGATTTCCTTATCTACGCACCAATTCTTCCAAACAGAGATCCAAAAACCAGTGGTTTTCGCAGTGTTTTCGATTTTAGAGCAGTTCTTCAGCTCCTCTACAGTTGTTTCGGTCGCAAAAGCAAATGTGCTGCGAACGCCAACCATTGCGGTTTTTGCTCGAAACTGGTCCGGAGCGGATCCAAATTTTGCGCCATTTAGATGGGGCATTTGATTGGCTCCCAGTGAGTTGCTTTGTTTATTAGCCAATCAGAATGTCACGTTTGTTACTCTTTTCTGCACTAAATTACCTTTTTTCTGCACCGTGTTACCTAAACACTGCATTTCTCTTAGCCAATCACAATCGAGAATTTTTTTCATGTATATTATTAGTTAACTTATATTTGAAACCCCAAAGACTTTCAATCTTTTACCGGAGTAGGATGACTCAAAACGTTGTGGAATGTAGACGGACCTCTACTTCGAGAAAAAACCGATGAGCAATGGCACGTTGAATTGACATAGTGAAAATACCCTAAATTTGAATCTTTTTTGGTGACTAAACTAATGTTTGATTTCAATGCAATGTATAAAATGAGCATATCATAGGTTGAGTTCACCATGACGTTTTGTATACTCTTGACTGCGTGATGAAATGACTGTACTACTTCCGAAAATTAGTTCTGACCAAGAAAGTTTAAGTTAATTTTTCAGGCTATCAGCCTGTCCGACGAAGTTAAGACGAAGGCTATTCTTCGTTTTATTACAGAGCTCTATACAGAGATATCAGGAAGTAATCATGTGGTGAGTGGTATGTTGAGGGAAAACCAACCGTGTAACCGTAGTTTTCAGTGCTTATATTAGTTGTATTGGCCATAGAAATGAACGACATTTATACCTGATGTAAAACGCTCATAGATCAAGGAGGTTTTTTTGCAGTGGTTTTTTCCATATTTTCACTTCTCATACCGGTAGTATATATCCACAGTCTAGCCAAATGTCCTGTATGTCACGCAAATATATAAACAGATCGGTAATTATCAGTAATTGACCTGCAATAATCAATTTTTTTTAGCCTAAAAGTAGAAGTTTAAGTCATAATTATACCGCAATAGAAAAAAGGAACGGAAATTAGATTACACATTATCTTTTAACAGAAATTTAACAAATGTTTAGGCAGCGATCTTACATATTTTGGCATGTTGCCATTATGCAAAATAAACATCCTGTAAAAAGGGGAAAATTAACTCCGGCATATCTTGGATTTACCACTGAAAAGAATAACTCTAAGATTTTGAAACGTACCTTTTGTAGCCCAAGGTTATCTTTTTCAAGATTTCCCCCATTTAAAAAAAGAAAATAACAAAATCATTGGACCTTTTCATGGTTTCTGAGATAGACAACGCGTTGGAACGAGAATAGTTATTTACCTTTGTCTCGCGGAAGTCGTTCTTCTTCATGTAACATCACATCATGGGGCAACAAACATGTGTTGTGGTCGCTATAAAGGAGAAATACGGCGAAAGAGAATAATTCACTTGAATCGCAAACTTTATAGCGAAACATTAAATTAAGTCGAGGTTGGACAATTAAGAGGACCACTCTGAATCTAAACAATTAAGGTTTTTACTCTCAAGGCTCAAATACGACTAGAGGCCAATGTTAAGGAGTATAACACGCTGGCTAAGCAGAATTCTAGCGATCGTTGAGTGGTCTTATGCGAACTAAATTTTAATCAAGTATCCTGCATGATTACAATTTTCGTATCTCAGTATAATTGCCTTGGTCTGAAATGGGTAAATGAAATTCAGCCTATCAATATGTAAGAGGAAAGTGTTTGTCTTTTAATACTTTGGTTAATTTCTCCACGAAAGCGTTGCTTCTACTAAAAGCCAGGAAAATTTTAATTTTAGGCAAATATTCAGAAATTATAAGCAACCTAAATATACATACAAGGGAACAAAAAAAGTGTGCGGACTCGATAAACCGAAAATTGAAATGCAAATCTGAACAACTTGTTAATGTCACATAACTAAATTGCAAATGTTTTCAATGAGTATCTCTTGCTTCATTGCTTGCGCTGTAAACTGGCCGGGGTGAAGTAAATCATTCGCAGTATGTAACAAGCTACACCTCACCTCACCTCTATGAGAGTAACAATACCAATGAGCTAAATGTTTGTGCGTATTATAATTACTAAAATGCTATTTTGGCTTCTATTTTCTGGTAAGAGTATCCAAAACATCCTCATTGAGTGCGAATGCTCCTTTTGCATCCACTGGTATTCGCCCTGTTGTAAACTGGTTAAACTGGTTACGGCCTCGTATTTTGCGCGTTCTCTTGACCTTATGTGGTAAAATGACATAATATTGGAATAGAAAAAGGTGTTTTTTAGCATTTATTGGGGACATTTTTGTCTTAATTTGGCTATTTCTGCAAAGTCCAACATTTTCAATACAGTACAAACTAGTGACTAAGAACCTATGCTTCACAACAAGGGGTGACCATTCGTTTTCGCGCCAAAAAAACAACCTTGTTCCTAGGATCCAAAACTCTCACTGCACTCACAAACTATCCCAAATTTTTCATTGGTATGCCTGTGGTGCGGACGGACGGTCGTTCGGTGTACGGTCACGTGGTTACCAAATTTTCTGGGATGGATAGATTTACTTACTCGTGGTGCTCCGCTGGCGCGCGCTTCGCGCGCGAGAGCTCCGCTATAAACGATCTACCAAAGATACTAAAACATTCAGCAGCAGACATATATGCCGATGATACCACTATAAGTGCCAATGTTGAATGTAGATCAGCACCTGGAACCTTAATTCAAGTTCTTTAAGCTGATGTTGGTAAAGTTGCACAATGGACCACAGAAAATAAAATGGAACTTAACGAGTCCAAAACAAAAACTATATTAGTAGCTGGCAAACGTCTACATAAGAAGATGAGCAGCTCACTGTCCATGTAAACTCGGTCGAACTCGAACAAGTCCAGTCTCATAAACTGTTGACACTCAGCTTAATTTTACTGAGCATATTGATAATCTATGTAAGAAGCTAACACAGCGATTGCTGTTTTGAAAAAAAATGAGGCGTCATTTACCTTTAGATCAACGAATTCTTTATTACAATGCCATGATAAAACAAACCATGATGTATGGCTCTAGTGTGTGGGTTCTACATCCGTTGACAATTTAAATAAGGTCTTCAGACTACAGAAGCGGGCCCCACGCGTTATTCTCAATGCTGATACTAGAGCAAATAGTGTACATCTGTTTAGAGAACTCAATTGGCTAACTTTTCTTCTTGAAGCTAAGATTAATCAGTGCGCATTAGTTTATAAACGTTTGAACGGGGTGTGTCCCGATTATATGCTAGAATTACTCAAACGCAACAACGACATATGAATGATTGGCAATATCTGTGACGATAGGTTTTGCCCTTCCAAGCACAAATCGGGGAAATAAGCGAAAAGAGAACTCGAGTGACTTCGGCGTATGAACAACAAGGGGGAAAACTAACTCTGCAACTCGCGTGGCTAGCGGGAAAGGAACTCGTCACTATTCCGAGGTACTAGGATCTGCTACAACTGGAAACAGGACAGGACTCAAACTTGGACTTCAACAGTTTAATCTTCAACTCGTGAACGTAAATAATACAGTCAAGTAAATCCCCAATGTAAATCGTACAAGCACTAATGATTCCGGAATGTAAATCGTAAATCCATTTAAAGGTTAAATCCGCAATGTAAATCGTACAAGCATATAACTCCGCAATGTAAATCGTACAAGAATATAACTCCGCAATGTAACTGATCGTACAAGCATATAACTCCGCAATGTAACTGATCGTACAAGCATATAACTTCGCAATGTAAATCGAAAAACGGGAATAACAGTGCGCTATTCATACTAACCGATCAACGTATTACAACATCACAAAACAACTGGAAAGAAGGCAGAATAAAATCAGCTGAACACCGACAACAAATCTGGATAACTTCAGTTTTAAAGTTCATATGTTAAACTAAATAAGTTAAAATTAAATGTCAGTCAAACAAGTGAATTTAGGGAATTTACAAAGAAAGCTGTATAAAAGAATTCGAGTTTCCTTTGCTCAGGATTCCCTTAAATGTCAAAAGTAAAAACTACGAACGGTTGGTATTTGAACTGGTGAAAGGTCTAGTTATTCAGTGACTAAGCTGTATATCTATTCAGAAACAAATTATCCTTTTAAATGTAAACATTGAAGTAAAATGTGTATAATTTAAGGGAACTAAACAACTCAATGCCAATTCAATGTTAATTACGGCTAACACAACTTCAAAGGGAGTATTTAAAAGCTAGATAAGAAATTCGAGGCAAGTAAAGAATTCATGGGAAATCTCTCCTTACATATCTCTCGCTAGGAGACCGAGAACAAAATGAATTTTCCCCAAAAGTAAACCTTGAGGTTTTCTTGTGCCGTAACGTTTAATTATGATCACGTGACAGGTCGCGTGACCAAAAATTGAAAATGAAGGAAATTGGCGAATTGGTGGCTAATTTACTTTGTTTAAGTAAACAAATTGGTATTTCTGAAAGAGGATAAACATACCTAATGTTATACGTTTAGATTGAATGTACAGGAAGTTTAAAATTAAAGTTTTCAATAATTCAGAATTAAATTTGGGCATTTAAAATGACGCTTTCCCTCATAATTTTTTTATTGAAGTGCAATGGACGGTCATTCCAAACGTGAAGTGTTAGAGATATTTAATATCAATTAGAAAAATGTTATTGCTTGATTCCTTTTCTTAAACCGGCCACCAATTGGTCAATAATTTACGATTTTTAACAAAATGATCACGTGACATATCAGGTGACTTATCAACACAATATTTATGCTTTAAAATGTTAAGGACAATGAGTTCTTCATGTGTGCCAAATTTTAATTCAGCGCCATCATCTATGCGAAAGTTATAGTCAATAATTCATTTTCCACAGGTAAACCCCTCAGTCCCAGGCCTCTCTAATTAATGAATACGCAATCTTTTTAGGTCCACCTGTACAGAGTGCTGTTAATGTTCTTTTGGTTCTCATTTCCTGAATTAGCAATTGCCAAGTAAGTATAACCCTTGTGCTCAAATGACGTCATATCAATAGCTCCAAAAGTTGAAATCTTCTGGTATTCAGTGAACTGGTCCTGAGAGAACCGATACACCACTGACTTTGTGTGGTAGGTGCCACCCCTAAGCCGATTAGCCGCACCAAGAAATGTTTGACCGCACATAACAAAGGGATGCAGGACCCTGGCCCGGTAAGTAGGAACAGTCTGATTTAGGACAAACTGACTTCCATTCCACTTGCGAATGAACGACTGTGCGGGTCGAGAGGCAGTGGCGAGAAACGCATCATCATTAATGTAAAAGGACTTTACATTCCATGCACTTTGCTTTTGAAGGTCTTGCAGCTTGACGAAGTGCATCCCAGCCCTCTTATAAACTACTGATGTTGCCGACGTGAGCTCGTTTGCAAAGGCAATGTAGCTTTCATTGTTAATTACAAACGCAGCACTTCCACGACATCCCTCTGTCGCTATCTCCTGAAACTTTTCAAACGTGTTGTTTTTCCACTTGTAGATGGTTGAGTTGATACTTTTCGTAACATCATCAAAGAGATTGCATACGGTAAGAAAAGGTTCTTTCGCTATTGTAAAAAAATTAAAGCTGGCTCCTCCTTTAGTTGCAAGGTTTTGAAAGGCAACAAACAACGTTCCATTCCAATGATAAATAACTGAGTTCAATCTGAACGTACTTCCATTTTCAACATTAGCAACAGCAAGATAATGTTCGCCAGAAATTGTAAAATATTCCACGTCATGCCCTCCATGTGTGCCTATGGTCTGGTAAAGAAAGAATTTTCCAGTCAAATCGTTGAACTTGTAGATAAAAGAATCTGTGTTATATTTTTCGGTGGTTTCACTTTTATAGTTGGCGAAAGCTAGAAAAAGACTTCCATTAATGGTGAAATGTTCCACGGCGTGAGCTCCTCTGGTTGGTAAATCTTGGTATTTTTCAAAGTGATAACTGGAACAATCTGGAAAAGAAAACAAATAAGAGCAATTCAGCACTGAAATAAATAAGTTTCCTTAAGCCGGTTTCTTTCCTGAACACTTTGAAAATGCCAGAGTTTTGGCAAATTTATAATCATTATTTTCGCAGCTGTGACGTAAACGCTACATTTCACTTTTTGCCGGTTTCTGGAACAGCAAAACTCTTTCCAAACTTTCGTTGTGATTTTTGTAAATGTTTGTTTGACCAAAGACAATTTGCGACCAAATTTGAAGAATTACCACTGCTGTATATGTGTCGGGTGACATAGGGTGATCTCGGGTCCCACAAAGTACGAGAGAAATACAATTAAATGTGGTTTAACTCGGCGTTATAATGTGGAATCCTAAAAGTGCGCGTGGATGACGGTCTTGAGATGGTTAAGATTTTACCGACTTTTTCCATTAACAGAGGTCTGAAAGAGGAAGTATGTGTGGCATAATAAATCCAAAGTATAATACATCTTAATGTACTTTCATTAAAGGTGAGCACTGCATTTAGCAAACTTTCATGTTCAACCAACTAAAGCACAACTGCTTGTATGCCTTTGTTTCCCAAATGTGTCATGTGATCAGTTATCAAAGAAATTTTCCCCTTTCCCTTTGTCTTTTTTAATTATGCGTACATGTGCAGCTAAATGTAATGCCGAAATTTGAAAGAAACGGTTCTCTTGGGTAACATCACATGAACTACATTTGGACTGAATAAAACATGAAAACTGAAGTCTATTAAAGTTAATCCGCTCAAACATAATTAAAGGATCGCTGTCACGGCGGCAATTCTTGTCAGAGGCATATCGGACAAAACCTGGACAAGTTGTTTATAATCCATTGCCTCGTCTTTATATTTCATTCCTTACTCAGCCGTTCTTAGAGAACGGACGGAACGCTTCTGTCTATTCTTTGAAAGCCAACTGTGCAGTCAGGTTAACTTAGTACATGATTTGTTTACAAAAAATTGTTATTCTTAAGGTTTATCTTGTGTATGGCCGGGTTTCTTAATATTAATTAGTTTATAGTTTCTTAATAATTAGCTCACAGTCCAAGGTTGTTCAAGGTTAAAAAGCCCACGCTGATAGTACCTGCGTTGAGGAGTAGTGTCGTTTATTTTATGGATTACTGTCCGCCTTAAAGTGCTACTACGATCAAATCCTTGACTATCATTTTTTTTAATGCTAGATTGGCAGTTTAGTACTTGTAGTACATGGTTTGCAAATTATAGCTTCATACGGTTAAGGAAAGTGGTCTTTTTTTGCGCTCAAAAACCATTAATTTTTGTCCGTCATTATAACGATATGTTTCTGTGGCCTGATTACCAAGAGCACAAGACAATTGCTTTGTGACGACATTTTCTTAACGCAGTTCACACAGCATGACAAATTTCTTGAAAGAACGCTGCTCGAACATTGTTCCCTTTCCTCCCACTTCGATGCGTTCTCGTTTAGGAAAACTCTTTCGATCTTACTACATTAGGCTCCGCATGTGTGCAGCAACCGCTTCAGTCGAGCTAACAGTTTCGCTGTTTTCTCGGTTTAATAACTTCACAGTGCAATCACGATGACGTCATTTATTATAAATAAAGATCTGGAACCATCCACCATCTAGGGTCCGCCATTTAGTAATCAGTTAATTAGATGTATATCCATTTTACGTAAAACTCGTATAAATCGAAAAAATCGTGATGGAAGAATTGATCTGCGTATTTTTAAATTTTGAATTTTGTGGTTAGCTGCTGCGAGTCCTCAGGAACTACGAATCTGATTCTTGTCAGTAACTGTTTGTGTTATGGCTTAGAAGGAGTGGCGCGGTAATTCCAAGATATTTGAGGAAGAAGGGCTTAGTAGAACGTCTCTCATGAAGATGCGATTGTTTCTTTTTACTTTCTATAACATAAACTATAATTTTATCTCTTCTTAAGTCGAAATTTCAAAATTCGATCCACCCTGTCGTATATATTCAGACCATAAAGCAAAAGCAATTGGTGGAAGTTCAAGTATAGTTTATTTTCTTGCTAAGGAAGAAGCAAATTACGAAACGTCACTAACTGCCTTTTCGGGAGATAACTGGTTGACAGGTGCCTACATAGCAATATTAACACAAATTCCTTGCTGGTAACAAGCAGGGCTGCTATTGCTACGAGACATTAAAGATTAAAGAATTAGATTCCCGATCCAATACAAAAAAGTAAAATATTATTGTTATCATGACAGTGCAGTGTAACTTCTGGCCTTATACGAATTTCTTTCCAGCTGAGTATAAACACAAGACATGTTTGTGGCGATTGTGGCTCATTGGCTTTGTTTGCATTCATGGCGCTGGTCGCCGGTTTTACGATTTATCACCCATTCCAAATTTAAGTGCAATTCCCTTTAGAAGTGAGTCATACCATAACAATGGTGACCATCTCCCGTGAATCCTGACTGACAGCTGCAATTAAACTGTCCAGGGGTATTTATGCAAGTTGCATTTTGGTGGCAATCATGGCTACCGTTGTTGCATTCATCGATATCTAATTAAAAAGAAAGGTAAAAAAATGTAAAACATAATTGAAGATCGACATAAACTTTCAGATCAATTGAAAATCGGGCAATATTATACCATGACATTGGTGACCATTTCCTGCAAATCCTGATTGACAGCTGCAATTAAAGCGTCCAGGGGTATTTGCACAAGTTGCATTTTGGTGGCAATCATGGCTACCGTTGCTGCATTCATCGATATCTAATTAAAAAGAAGGGTAAAAAAATGTAAAACATAATTCAAGATCGACATAAACTTTCAGATCAATTGAAAATCGGACAATATTATACCATGACATTGGCGGCCATTTCCTGCAAATCCTGACTGACAGCTGCAATTAAAGCGTCCAGGGGTATTTATGCAAGTTGCATTTTGGTGGCAATCATGGCTACCGTTGCTGCATTCTTCGATATCTAATTAAAAAGAAGGGTAAAAAAATGTAAAACATACCGTATTTATTCGATTAACCGCCCTGGGCGCTTATTAAATTTTTGGACCTTGAGAGTGGGCGCTTATTCGAGGCTGGGCGCTTAATAATTTTTCACCATTTTCAGCAAGTGAAGTATGTTTATTTTGCAACAAAACGATAAATGCTAATAACAAAACGCGAAGAAGTAACAAAGCAAGGTTTCTGTAAAATACTCTGAAGAAAACTTGGTCCTCGGACAACTCTCTTATTAGAACTTATTCACTCAAGTGGATGGGGTGGAGGTGAGCATTTATTTGAGTTTCATTGGGAGGAGGAGGGGGTGGGCGCTTATTCGAGGCTGGGCGCTTATTAACTTTTTTTGCCTTTAGGATGGACGCTTATTCGAGGTGGGCAGTAATTCGAGGTTGGGCGCTTATTCGAATAAATACAGTAATTCAAGATCGACATAAACTTTCAGATCAATTAAAAATCGGTCAATATTATACCATGACATTGGCGGCCATTTCCTGCAAATACTGACTGACAGCTGCAATTAAACTGTCCAGGGGTATTTATGCAAGTTGCATTTTGGTGGCAATCATGGCTACCGTTGCTGCATTCATCGATATCTCATTAAAAACAAGGTAAAAAAATGTAAAACATAATTGAAGATCGACATAAACTTTCAGATCAATTGAAAATCGGGCAATATTATACCATGACATTGGCGGCCATTTCCTGCAAATCCTGACTGACAGCTGCAATTAAACTGTCCAGGGGTATTTATGCAAGTTGCATTTTGGTGGCAATCATGGCTACCGTTGCTGCATTCATCGATATCTAATTAAAAAGAAAGGTAAAAAAATGTAAAACATAATTCAAGATCGACATAAACTTTCAGATCAATTGAAAATCGGGCAATATTTTACCATGACATTGGCGGCCTTTTCTTGCAAATCCTGACTGACAGCTGCAATTAAACTGTCCAGGGGTACCGTATTTATTCGAATAAGCGCCCAACTTCGAATTAGCGCCCACCTCGAATAAGCGCCCATCCTAAAGGCAGAAAAAGTTAATAAGCGCCCAGCCTCGAATAAGCGCCCACCCCACCACCCCTTCCTCCCACTCCCACTCAAACTCAAATTAGCGACCACCCCTAAAATTGAATAAGAGACTTCCCCGAAGACAGAGTTTTCTTCGAAGTATTTTACAGGAACCTTGCTTTGTTACATCTTCGCGTTTTGTTATTACCATTTATTGTTTTGTTGCAAAATACACATACTACACTTGCTGAAAATGTTGAGAATTTAATAAGCGCCCAGCCTCGAACAAGCGCCCACCTCGAATAAGCGCCCACTCTCAAGGTCCAAAAATTTAATAAGCGCCCAGGGCGGTTAATCGAATAAATACGGTATTTATGCAAGTTGCATTTTGGTGGCAATCATGGCTACCGTTGCTGCATTCATCGATATCTAATTAAAAAGAAGGGTAAAAAAATGTAAAACATAATTCAAGATCGACATAAACTTTCAGATCAATTGAAAATCGGGCCATATTATACCATGACATTGGCGGCCATTTCCTGCAAATCCTGACTGACAGCTGCAATTAAACTGTCCAGGGGTATTTATGCAAGTTGCATTTTGGTGGCAATCATGGCTACCGTTGCTGCATTCATCGATATCTAATTAAAAAGAAGGGTAAAAAAAATGTAAAACATAATTCAAGATCGACATAAACTTTCAGATCAATTGAAAATCGGGCAATATTATACCATGACATTGGCGGCCATTTCCTGCAAATCCTGACTGACAGCTGCAATTAAACTGTCCAGGGGTATTTATGCAAGTTGTATTTTGGTGGCAATCATGGCTACCGTTGCTGCATTCATCGATATCTAATTAAAAAGAAGGGTAAAAAAATGTAAAACATAATTCAAGATCGACATAAACTTTCAGATCAATTGAAAATCGGGCCATATTATACCATGACATTGGCGGCCATTTCCTGCAAATCCTGACTGACAGCTGCAATTAAACTGTCCAGGGGTATTTATGCAAGTTGCATTTTGGTGGCAATCATGGCTACCGTTGCTGCATTCATCGATATCTAATTAAAAAGAAGGGTAAAAAAGTGTAAAACATACCGTATTTTTTCGATTAAGGTGATTCCCTGGTTTTGCACTGCGCATCTCTTACTGCGCATAACAAGATGGCCGCCGTAAAAAAGAGCATGTGAAGTAACATTATTAAAATGAAGTTGACTGAAGAGAAACGCTATTGGAATTTTTGCTTGCGGTTGTTTCTTGCCGAGGTGAGACTCAATGTGTTGGGAATGTGCATAACGTAGGCAGTACGCGTGTTGCTGAGTTCGACTTCCTCACGGAGAACCTCGATAGTGGATGTTTAACTTGTGCTTACTCACTTTGATTTTTATTTAAACGCTTTCTTTATCACATTGTATCCTAAATGTGATATCTCGATGTAAATTCTGTAAAAACAGATTTTTTAATACTTTCTTCCCCCTTTCACATACATTCTATTTTGAAACTCACCCCAGTCCTTTCTCAAAACTTGGAGAAAATGCATTTGGTGCGCACTTTCTGCAGCTCTACCGCAAAAACGAGTACGGTGACCCCATTTTTTATTTCATGATTTTAATAAGGACAGTGCTTGCTTTCGATGAGAAAAAAAATTGGCACAAATCTATGTTCACTTTTTTGGCAGTTTTACTAAATTGTACGGATTGAGCTATCACGGGTCGAATAGCGTGTGTCCAATTCAATTCTACTTTGGAGCGTAAAATAAAAAAAGGAGCATTAAAAGGTATTTTTCTGGTATGTAAGTGGATAAACAATACAATAAAGTCAAATTCTGTGCGATACCACATGCATCATCGAAAAAATCTCTCGCTTTTGTCTAGTTTTGGGCTGCGCGCAGTTTTTGACAAAGGGTCCAAATTAACCGTATTTCTCAGCATTGTGACGTCAAAACGAGCACGGTGACCCCCACTTTTTATTACTTTTTTATCATCTTCTTGACTTGTTACATCAGTGTACCAAGTTTCATCTACAATCTATGATAGGTTCTTTTACTAGGGAATCACCTTAACCGCCCTGGGCGCTTATTAAATTTTTGGACCTTGAGAGTGGGCGCCTATTCGAGGCTGGGCGCTTAATAAATTTTCACCATTTTCAGCAAGTGAAGTATGTTTATTTTGCAACAAAACGATAAATGCTGATAACAAAACGCAAAGCAGTAACAAAGCAAGGTTTCTGTAAAATACTCTGAAGAAAACTTGGTCCTCGGGGAAGTCTCTTATTAAAACTTATTCACTCAAGTGGGTTGGGTGGAGGTGAGCGCTTATTTGAGTTTGATTGGGAGGAGGAGTGGTTGAGGGCTTATTCGAGGCTGGACGCTTATTAACTTTTTTTGCCTTTAGGATGGACGCTTATTCGAGGTGGGCGGTAATTCGAGGTTGGGCGCTTATTCGAATAAATACAGTAATTCAAGATCGACAAGATCGACATAAACTTTCAGATCAACTGAAAATCGGGCAATATTATACCATGACATTGGCGGCCATTTCCTGCAAATCCTGACTGACAGCTACAATCAAACTGTCCAGGGGTATTTATGCAAGTTGCATTTTGGAGGCAATCATGGCTACCGTTGCTGCATTCATCGATATCTAATTAAAAAGAAGGGTAAAAAAATGTAAAACATAATTCAAGATCGACATAAACTTTCAGATCAATTGAAAATCGGGCAATATTATACCATGACATTTGCGGCCATTTCCTGCAAATCCTGACTGACAGCTGCAATCAAACTGTCCAGGGGTATTTATGCAAGTTGCATTTTGGTGGCAATCATGGCTACCGTTGCTGCATTCATCGATATCTCATTAAAAAGAAGGGTAAAAAAATGTAAAACATAATTCAAGATCGACATAAACTTTCAGATCAATTGAAAATCGGGCAATATTATACCATGACATTTGCGGCCATTTCCTGCAAATCCTGACTGACAGCTGCAATCAAACTGTCCAGGGGTATTTATGCAAGTTGCATTTTGGTGGCAATCATGGCTACCGTTGCTGCATTCATCGATATCTAATTAAAAAGAAGGGTAAAAAAATGTAAACATAATTCAAGATCGACATAAACTTTCAGATCAATTGAAAATCGTGCAACATTATACCATGACATTGGCGGCCATTTCCTGCAAATCCTGACTGACAGCTGCAATTAAAGCGTCCAGGGGTATTTGCACAAATTGCATTTTGGTGGCAATCATGGCTACCGTTGCTGCATTCATTGATATCTAATTAAAACGAAGGGTAAAAAAATTTAAAACATAATTCAAGATCGACATAAACTTTCAGATCAATTGAAAATCGTGCAATATTATACCATGACATTGGCGGCCATTTCCTGCAAATCCTGACTGACAGCTGCAATTAAACTGTCCAGGGGTATTTATGCAAGTTGCATTTTGGTGGCAATCATGGCTACCGTTGCTGCATTCATCGACATCTCATTAAAAAGAAGGGTAAAAAAATGTAAAACATAATTCAAGATCGACATAAACTTTCAGATCAATTGAAAATCGGGCAATATTATACCATGACATTTGCGGCCATTTCCTGCAAATCCTGACTGACAGCTGCAATCAAACTGTCCAGGGATATTTATGCAAGTTGCATTTTGGTGGCAATCATGGCTACCGTTGCTGCATTCATCGATATCTAATTAAAAAGAAGGGTAAAAAAATGTAAAACATAATTCAAGATCGACATAAACTTTCAGATCAATTGAAAATCGTGCAACATTATACCATTACATTGGCGGCCATTTCCTGCAAATCCTGACTGACAGCTGCAATTAAAGCGTCCAGGGGTATTTGCACAAGTTGCATTTTGGTGGCAATCATGGCTACCGTTGCTGCATTCATCGATATCTAATTAAAACGAAGGGTAAAAAAATGTAAAACATAATTCAAGATCGACATAAACTTTCAGATCAATTGAAAATCGGACAATATTATACCATGACATTGGCGGCCATTTCCTGCAAATCCTGACTGACAGCTGCAATTAAAGCGTCCAGGGGTATTTGCACAAGTTGCATTTTGGTGGCAATCATGGCTACCGTTGCTGCATTCATTGATATCTAATTAAAACGAAGGGTAAAAAAATGTAAAACATAATTCAAGATCGACATAAACTTTCAGATCAATTGAAAATCGGGCAATATTATACCATGACATTGGCGGCCATTTCCTGCAAATCCTGACTGACAGCTGCAATTAAACTGTCCAGGTGTATTTATGCAAGCTGCATTTTGGTGGCAATCATGGCTACCGTTGCTGCATTCATCGATATCTAATTAAAAAGAAGGATAAGAAAATGTAAAGCATAATTCAAGACCGACATACACTTTCAGATCAATTGAAAATCGGGCAATATTATACCATGACATTTGTGGCCATTTCCTGCAAATCCTGACTGACAACTGCAATTAAAGCTTCCAGCGGTATTTGCACAAGCTGCATTTTGGTGGCAATCATGGCTGCCGTTGCCGCAATCATCGATATCTGAATAGGATTAGTAAAAAAGAACAATTGACAAAAGAAGTTCACCTAAACTAAATTTCCTCAATAAGAGAGATACAAGTTACGAAATGAAGTGGACGTATTTTGGAAAACTATAGCTGAGAGGAAAAATAAAAGTGTCTGGCAATATTTACACAGGTTGCATACCGTTGGAAAGCTTATCTGCTATTGCATTGCTAGGAGACAGAAAAAAACAATGAAGTGCATTTAAAAAAACCGCGATTTTCGATCCATTACTAGGAAGTAAAACAAAAGGTGTATTGTGACACTGCGTGAATTTTTCGCCGGGTTGCCTTTCTTTCATTTATATTGAGATCATTGGAACTTTAGGAAACTCGGACATTGTTTTCCCAGGACATGTGCGTAATCTTGCGCCGGGTTGCCTTTCTTGCAAGTTTAAGTGCACTTCCTGCTAGAAGTGAGTCATACCATAACACTGGTGGCCATCTCTCGTGAATCCTGGCAGACAACTGCAATTAAAGTGTTCAGGGGTATTTATGCAAGTTGCATTTTGGTGGCAATCATGGCTGCCGATGCTACATTCGTTGATATCTACATATATATATACATATATATCTACTGTATATTAGAAATTTTAAATAAGCTACTCTTGCCCCTTTGTATGGTTGAAGTGGGAACGCGAATTGTCTGTGTAGAAATTTTTGAACACTGTGTCTCTGGGTTTCCAGGCGAGGCATTAGGGTGCGCACATACCCTCCCATGGACCGCGTCCCGTCTGTTGGAGGGTTGGGTCTCGTCATGAACAAGTATTGAGGGGGGGAGAGAAACTAGGTGCAGACAGTAAAGGAGACTCGAAAATAGAACACTTCAGTCCTTATAGACCTAGCTTAATAGATAGTTAGATATAGTCACAGGATGCAGAGGAGTTATTTGTGATGGCAAGCGAACTGAGTCGTCTCTGTTTACTGTAGTATGAACTTGACCTATCAAACCGTCATGCGATCGTGTTACGAACCTGGTAAAATTTTATCTAATGCTCGGTGGGAACGAACGTCGCCCGAAGGACGACGACGCATTCGGAAAGGCTTCCCGAGCGAGGCACGAAGTGACGGAAAGAAAAATAGACTTTATTATATGTTAGTCGTTGTTATTCGTCCGTAGTTATTACCTTCAGCGGTTTTCCGGAGCATTGCATATTATAAAATAACTGAGATAGTACGCGCGATCTGATTGGTCAAAAACCTATGGTTTATTATACCGGTAAACCCATAGAAAAAGGCATCCGGACCACGAGCCATAAACAAAACAGGCTATTGATATGCAAACAACGATTTTAATTTAGGAAGAATAAAAAAAAGAACAAGTTACTTACCCAGCCCTTCTTAATATTAAAAAGTGTTGGTTTACACATTTTATTACAGAGCATCACAATTCGCTACTGCCATAGCTTTAAAAGTTTTAAAGTACAAAGCTGGAAAGCAGTTCACATTTCACGACGATGCCAAATCGCAGAGAAAGACAACAACTGTGTGAATTTCTGGTGTAGAAAGTCTTTAGGAAAGCTTAACCATGTGCCAGCCAGCAACAAAACGGATAGTTTTAGCATTCTTGATTTGTTTTATGTCAAAATTAAATTCCTGAATGAAAGAAATTGTTCAAGTTATCGTACAAAATCGGCCGCTGCAGATTGTAAACAAGCTGTAAACGATGATGAAAGGTGTCAGAGTTTCGCGCTGGTTTTTTTCCAACACTTGCACAAATTATGCGGTAATATCGATGCCATAACCTACTTCAAACTACCTGACTTCACAAATCGACAAATATTAACGCTGTTATGTGGCTACGGCAAAGAAACCTTTCTCCAAATTTAGAGCTACCACTGACATATTTCCATCGGTCGCTGTACATACATACGTTACATACGACAACTTCGCAAATGCAGCAACGTCGTTACCGCAACATTTCTTGATCATGATGAAGTCCAGAAAACAGATCTTAAACCACTGTAGCTTGTAAAAAGACAATGAAGTCCTCCATTACAACAGCTGCCAGTTTCGTCTGTAAGCATGAAATGTTTACGGATCGACTCAACAAAATACAGCTGCGTACAGTATGATGTTCAGTTTTCTACTTCTGTAGTAAACAAACTTCATTGTACCTTGGCATGAATATGTGTTGACTTTTCCTGATAAACAGCGTTCATAAGTTATCATGTAATGAGTGCAAAAACTCGTGTTTTGAAGTGCTCCTGTTTGTTGTTTGACTGAACAGAGTTTTGAGCAAGTTCGGCGCGTTTAAATCGTGAGTCATGATTGGCTTATGGTGACTTTAGAGAGAATACATGGCTTGATCACGGTACCAAAACCACATTTTTTACCTAAAAGGCTCCGTTCTACTAAAAGTTATTTTATAAAAGCAATAGACCACACTTTCTATGGGTTTACCGGCGTGATAACCCACTTGGGATGTTGGGAGAACACTCGAAAAGCTTGTAAATCACTCGCCTTCGGCTCGTGATTTACAAGCTTTTCTCGTGTTCTCCCAACATCCCGCGTGGGTTATCACCCCGGTAAACCCATAGAAAGTGTGGTCTATTGCTTAAATATATTACCAGGTTTATAAGACGATCGAATGACGGTTTGCTGGATTCTACAGTATAAAAACATTGGCGATGCGTGGTACAAGGGTACAATGAACAATCAAGGTCACAAATAACTCCTCTGCGCACTGTGATATAGACTCCTGATAATAGTCTCTTGTAGCTTGGTGATAGAGCATCTGGACTATCAATTTTTTTTTTAGGTTGAACAGAATTGAGAGAAAGGCAGAACACGTCTCCAAAAATAATGGTCCAGTTTTGATTTTTAACACTTATATGTTTAGGCATTGAAAGTGTTTCCTGTCGTCTGTCGCTACGGATGGAAAGAACAGGGACATGTATTGAAACTTGAAGTTCAGGGTCAACGTTTTTAAGTATTAATGCTAATAAGGCCTGCAAAAATCACCAAAAAATTATTATCGTGTTTATTGCTCCTTGATGATTTGTCTGATATTTTCTCCATAACTCTAACAGGAGCATTTTATATGTGATTGAAAATGAATTCAGAGCAAAATTGACCTTAAACAGTCATGTCCGCGTGACGTAATCCCTTTAACACGATCACTTCCGATTAAAATCACGACTGCATTTTTCTGGCCCGAACAAAAGTCCATGCATGCATTTCTTTGGTTTACACTCTCGTCGATATGCCCACCTGGTTATTACTCCTCTGCTAGCAGAGGTCTCTGACGTCGAAGCGTCGTGAGAGACCTCTGCTAGCAGGGAAGGTTATTACAACCAACGGCCAGCAATTTTTAAGATTTGCCGTTGCTTTTTTTTTAAAGTTATCTCGTTAATAGGACTGAAGTCATGAAAAGTCGAACGCTTATTGAAACCGGGTGGCAAGCGTCTGAGGTAATCAATCTAACAAACGGTGACGATTTGCTATAATATTGATATTCCTTAATTTAACGTTAGAATAGTATGTGCGATACTCAGAAGTTTGTCATCACACAGTGAATTAAGAGCGGATGTCTGTAAAATATCGACCAGAGGTGGGAAAAATAAAATTTTTGAAATATCCCAAAAAAATTATGTAGACTACCCTAGGTATTCTAGTTATGAAAATATAAATTTTAGTTTCATTGGATAAATATTTTGGCGATACGGCGAATGCCAATTTCGGGCGATTGACGGCCTCCTCCAGACCGCTTTTTCGGGCCTCTAGACCGGGCTACAAAAAGACCACGATTTCAATCGAATTCAAGTATCATGCAACCCAAACAGCTTCTTATCGTATTAAACGGGTTTTAATACACATTTTGAGTGGTCATGTTCTTGAATTGATTTCAAATGGAATATTTTATGAATTTTTAAATATTTACAAAATTTTAAAGATTTTACGCGAGCAAAATATTGTCAAATTTCAAAGGCCTAAAATCACATCCGATACATGATTTTAAACAGAAAAAGACATTCCACATTAAAAAGCAATCTCTAAGCTTTCAAAATATGCTTTCAAAACTCTGGGCAACATATGAAATGAATTTTTGGGAACGCAAAGTTCACGGAGCATTTAAGTGTAATATGACCTTTCTCACATGACCGATAAGAGGTTCGGAGCGACACAAATCAATCCTCCAACAAATGTTTCAGCCAAAATACGTTTAATTTAAACAATCTCAAGTCCCACAGTGATGCATAGATGTTTTATATACATTAGGTGGAAAGTTTCATACCATTTTTTTCAGCCGTGAATGAAGAACTCTTATGCTGGCCTTCAGGTGCAATTTTTGAACTCGCCTCGCCAATGTAAACATTTGGGTCAATTGAAGTTCTTAGCACGAAACAGCAAAGTTTTCAAAATCTGCACCGATTATCTATCCTTTCTAGTATATAATCAGGTCTACCATTTGTTTGTTTGTACCTAATGTGTCCTTGTTTGACTTCATTTCTGCAATGAAACTGAGACAAACCACAGCGAAATTCCCGCTCGCTCGACATGTCACGTGCCACGTGAAAGAGCCGTTTTAGACTCGATTGCGTTACGTAAACATGACGGCAGTGATTATTTCTGATTGCGTGAATAAAATTCCATCTCTAAGGGACTTGTCAAAAATTAGCAGGGGGTCGGGGGTGGAAACAGAGGGAGAGTCACAACTTTTTGAGACTGCAGAAAAGGGAGGGGCAGGAGCCCACCAAATGGAGCCTCCATCTCCCATACAAGCCCTTGGAGTCAACCCTTTCCCGAGTAGATTTATAATTAGATCGGTTCCCAGAGGAGACTTCGCGCACCGACAGTGGGAAGAGCCAATCACAACGACGAAATGACAGTGCTATCGTACTCAATCAAACAGCGGGAAATTCGGTGTTGACAGGCCAAACACAATCATAAGCTAGTGAAACGTGACTTAAGCGTTTTCATCCCTCAGATATTTTCTTTCTTTTCTTTCGAAGGGTAGATTATGCTGTGGAGAGTTTTAAACTCTGGCTATGTTGATCTTAATTTTGGCTGCTTGTCTCACAGTAAGAGGCCATGAAACTGGTCTGTTCCATGCGTAATGATTAACTACTTGTACTACCTGCTGTCCGTAGTTCTGACAGGATTCGTTTTCTTTAGCCAATTTTTTTAAGCGTTAAGGTCTTTATTTTGGCTAAATGACTCAATATTAATCAAATTTCTAGTTTTTCAAGATTTTTTTTCCGAAATGCGTTTATCTGAATAAATACTTGTAGTCCTTGTGGTTGTTTTGTCCGTCAGCTAGTGTGATGATTCCCTGCTATGTTTTGTAACGCCGGGCCCAGCTATTTAACATTGTTTTCTCGCGCAAAGTGATCTACAAATGCGAATTCGAAGGAAAGAATTGAGCTTGGATTTCTACATTAACTGCTGAGAATTGTCCTTTAATTAATTCTTTTGGCGTAGATACAATCGATTTTGTTTTTCTTGAGATAAGTGGGTCTTTGGACTGGAGCGCGATGTCACAAATTCTTCCGTTAGCAAATTACAGTTTGAGATGGCTTCACAGTCGAGCAACTATTCTCTTCTGTTCAACTTTCCAAGTGCCAGTTTTATCACGCAACACTCATGGTAATACAAGTCAGATGTAAAGGAAGACTGCAACTTCTCAAGTTTCGGAACTAAAGCATTCCTCGTTAGTTGCTACTTTGATCATCGCTCGCGTGCTTAACTAGCGAAATCCACTCCACGGTGATGACAAGAATCAAATGATCCTGGCACTTTAATTTTTCGGCGCTGATCATCGAAAAGTTCTAAATCGTCCACAGAACGCTTAATCGTCGACTCTTTTCGAAGGGCATGCTTACATGTGGGATGTATGACGGCAAAAAAGAAAACACTCGCAAAGATAACCTTTCAGTGATCCTCAGTTCGCTGCCTTTGTCCCATCGCTTCATACTCAGTCACAGTCGGGTAATTTATTTTATTATATACATACTGAGAAATACTCACCAAAAAGCTATGTCGTAAATTTTTGTACGCAAATTAGTTATAGCCAATCAGAGGAGCGAACGATGGTTTTCACACGTGAAAAAAACGATACGTCCAATCAGAATCGCGAACGATGTTTTTTCACGTGTGAGAAAAATGATACGTCCAATCAGAAGCCACAGAGGTGTGCGAGTTTCGCGCCAAAATTCCCGCCTTTTATTGCAGCTTGCAGCGCCGCTTCGCACACATTTATCAACGAGAAAAGTTTTACTCAAGGAGTTTTTCTCGCTAAAAAGTGAAAAACATTTCGGAAATGGGTGGAATAGTTTCGTTTGTTTCACTGTCGATAAAAAATACGGTAGAGAGCCGGCGAAACAACAGCGGAAAGGGATAAACAGAACGAGACGTAAGCTTTTGTTGTGCTTTTTGTCGGAGCTACTTTGCCTTTCATTTAAGCTTAAGCTTATATTGAAACCGGCCATTTTACTTAAATTCACTCATTTTCAATTGTGCATTGAGAACAAACAGTTAAGATTACTTATAGTTCTTGGATTAAACCTCATATCCTCACCGTCATTTATGTTTTTAACAAACGTTTTTACTAAAAAGCTGATACTTCGTTTTCGTTGTCATTTTGCGGTAAGTGTGTAGCGGCAAATTTTAGCATTTTTGAAAGATTTAAAATAAAAAGGCCTGCAAAATGATGAATGACTCAGTATGTATATAATAAACACAATACCACATGGAAAGTGCTTTGTACGGTATTTACGCACTCGTTGTTTTTGTATCAGAAATCTTACTCGTTCGCTGCGCTCACTCGTTCGATTTCTGATACGTCAACAACTCGTGCGTAAATACCGTACGCCAGCACTTTCCATGAAGTATTCTCTATAACTTTTATTTCATGACACTCAGATCCCGGCGGCTGTAAAATTCTAAAAATGGACGTATGGTAAAAAAGGAAAACGGTCGAAGGACGGGCTTCTGAGTTCGACTTCATCCAGCTCTATTTTTTTTTTCACGGTGACATACGAGAATCGCGGAAATACGACACTTTTCGCGGGAAACGAGCCGTTCTATTTATAAATCTACTCGGGAAAGGGTTGACTCAAGAAATTAATGGAGATGGAGGCTCCATTTGATGAGCTCCTGGGAGGGGTCATGAAAAATGGGCCGTTAAAAGGGGGAGGGTCATGCAAATATGTGTCCGTGATCATGTAGAGGTTCACCCACAGAAGAAAAAAGAAGTTCTTTATTTTGTAAAAAAAAAACTAAGAGAAATAGGCGAGTCGGACTTTTAATGCTGTCATCTAAAATGTATGTATATGGCATTACAAAGAACAGATTAGAAATATATTTTGAGCTTTCATAATACTGACTCACCCTAGTGTATTGCAAGAACTAGATTTTATCATTTATAGCGTGTGGACGGAGCTCCATAGCTAAGGAAATGTGGTAATCTACCCATCCGAGAAAATTTGGTAATCACGTGACCGTACGCCCGACCGTCCGTCCGCACCACAGGGAAACCAATGTTTTCTCTCACACTTTCTAGCTAGTTTGGGAGCCCAGTAGAAAACTAATTGCACATCAATGTTGTGCTCAATTGACAGCCGTCAAAACAGGATATCCGCTGACCAGTGTCACCTGACCGTACCGCGGGCTCAAGTGTCGACCCATCGAATTCGAGTACTTTTTTGAAGTTATCCGCTGACAAATTACCAGTTTTAAATGATCGCAGGCTCGTCTATTTTTTCCAACGATTCATTTGAAATATGTTGTGTTTATGTCACTATGGCCCCGCACTGTCAAGATTTTGATTTCAAACTGACCTCGGACGCGAAAATTCAGCCACTTTTTTCAAAATAAAGGCGGGGAAGACCTTTTCTTACCATGGTCACGCGTTGGTCACGCTCTACGTCCAATTTTTGTACTCTGATTGGTCAAAATTTGACAGGTGAGTTCATGCGGAAAATTTATGCAGCGTCTTGAAAGTTGTTTACTTTGACAGGTAAAGCTGACAAAGTTTTGTGTCAACTTGTGATGTTTTTAACTGTCTTTTTCCACTGGATGTACAAAATGAAATACAGCTGCTATCAAGAGTCTTCTGTTATCCATGGCTGGTTTGTTTATTGGGTTTTTGGTTGAGAAATGCGTCGCTTGTCAAAATTGGGTAATCCGATTTCGGATGGCATTGTTTTCGTCTTTCACCTTGCTCAATGCGTAAGAGGGTTTAAAAGTCTCAAGCAACTTTGGCCTTCCTTGATATCTTTCAGGAACTGAATCTCGAATGGTAAGCCTGAGTAATTATTGTATTTGATGTTTGTTTTTGTTATATCTAATTTCATGAAGTCGAGCACAGTTTATGCGGCAAGTTTTTGCACGTTTGTTAAGATTTGAGTCAATGATCTGATCTAGTATTAGGTTTGATATAAGCTTACAGAACTTTAAAAGGCCTTCAGATTTTTTTTTTCACGACAAATAGAAAAAAAAAAACGTTCCGAAGAATATTTAGTTACAAATTTAGCTGTAGAAATAAAACTTTGAGTGATTTTCTTGCTTCGAGGAGTTCATCTTTGAAAAACAAAACAAACACCGGGAGGCCGGCTGAAAGTAAAACAAAATAAACTTAAGCTTAAGCTTTAAGCTTAAAGACTCAGGATTTTTAGAGACACTTTAATACTTGTCTTCGTGAATGAAAATTGTTGTCTCTGTAAATGTTTTACCGAATTATATTTCGTTTATTGATTGTTAGTAGTCTCTCTTGCAATTTTAATCGCTTGTCCGTGGTGTTTGTTTTCATCGTTCATGAACATCGCTTGCAGGAGTACTTAGAAATGTCGCGCGTATCAAACGCTTTATGACATTACACATCGTTATAACTGGAACCATTAAATAACAAAAAGTGATGATAATAAATTCGTTATTATGTTGAAGCGTATCTCCATTAAAGTTCATTCAAACACTCGACCACACTGACAGGTCGCACTAAAAATGAGAACCGGCTGGCTGTATGGGTGATTTTGGAAATTTTTTGAACGGTTTCGCTAAAAGCCCACGATTGATCGTCCTGGACATTGAAAAATTGTGAAATGCCGTATTCTGTCCGAGGTCTGTATGATAAAAAGTACTGTTTCACCTCAGATGTGATGTATAAAAAGTGTAAAAGGTTGGTTTACACACCCTCAGATTTGTTGGCAAGGAATTGTAAAAGTAAACCTGTCGAACGCAAAACAATGCGGCCTGATTTGTTTTCCAAGAATTTGTTTTCGAGGCCTAATCTATTGTGATCAAGAGCCATTATGGCTCTTGAATGTGATAGAAGATGTTTGCTATTTTTTGGGTGTACATATATTTAGGCTATCAACTCGATGTAAGATGTTTCACTCTAAAATAACTTATCCTTTCCCTCAAAAGTCACATGAATGTGCCCTTAAGTTAACTGATTTGTGGATTACAAGCTTATTGTTTGATTTAAAATATAAATTTATTAATGGGAGCTTCGCTTTTAGCCCTGGCTAAATCTATATATTACAAGAGGGGGAGGGTCATGATATTTTAGGCCAAGGTCAAGGGGAGAGTTAGCAAATTTCGCTCCCATTGCAGGGATGGGTCACCTCATTTCCGAACCCAAATTTAAAATTCCCATCCCCCCTTCCTCCCTGCTAATTTCTGACAAGTCCCTAACCTACATGTTATAGGTATGTCATTGAATGAGCAGACAATCTCATTTTTTTTCTTAGGATGCAGTTTTACCGATAGCAGGCTTGTGATCGCCAAGTTTGTCTATTAAACCGCGATTCTTTCTTGTTTTTTGTTGATAGATCTGTCAGCTTAGGAAATCACCTAATACGTTTCGCAGTTATTCTGCAACACGCTATTATGGCCTATCTTGTACAAAGAGTTTATAGTTACAAGTAAAAAAGCTCGAGTTAGAAAATCGTGCTACCCTTGTATCTTGCGATACCAATTCTTTGATAGTGCACTCTCGATGGTCTAAGCTACCATAAAATTTCGAAAATAAGCCCCCGGGCTTATATTTTTTAAAGGCCCTTTTTTGGAGGGGCTTATCTACGGACGGATATCTGCGTTTCAAAATCGATTGGGCTAGCCTTATAGTGGGAAGTAAATGTACCGTTTTGGCTTTGTTTTACTTTGTCTTTGAGGGCAATTTGCCAAGTACAAGCCCCCGGGGGGAGGGTTTTTTGCGTTACCGATCTGAGGGGCTTATATTTGGAGGGGCTTATACATGGTGGGTCTTATTTTCGGAATTTTACGGTAGTACACTTGTACTTACTGTACGACGATATTTACAGCGTGCGAATATGGATAACTAGTTTTAAGCGATTTTGGTACAAGTACCAAATACACGAGCACAGAGTACAGGTTCGCATCGGGAGTTCAACACCGCCGGCAAGCAAGGTACGTTTTAAATCTTACTTCAAGCTGTCCACCAATTGCACCTTTGTGGCCATAAGGCAGGTAAAAATTATGATAAAAATACCCATTATCTCCAACGTTGATTTATCTTTAATGAATGGGGTTCAAAAGCGTGGGACGGTTGTTTGCAAGCTAGAGCTATAAATGTATTACACTCTATAATGCGTTTCTGACTATTAGATAGATAGATAGATAGATAGATTTTCAGTATTCCTCAATCGATAAGAAGTTAGTTCGTCACGAGATACAAATTTAGATGCTAGATAGCCGGGAGTCATCCCATGTACGGTTTTATACATCATAATAGCCGTCGATACTTGTCTTTGGTGTTTAAGCTTACGCCAACCCAGTGCCAGGAACAAATCGTCCACATTACAATCAGAATTAGCGGACATTAGAATACGGGCTGCACGATTTTGGAGCCTCTGCAGCTTATCGGAAAGACCAATGCCGCAGTTGCTCCATACGACATTACAGTAATCAAATGCGGTTGAATTAAACTGTCCTAAACATTTATTAATACATTAAAAGGAATAAGATGTCGTATTCTTTTAATTGCACCCAAAGCAGAAGCAATCTTTTTACAAATACTCTGTATGTGGCATTCCCAGCTTAAGTTTTGGTCAATATGCACTCCAAGAGATTTTGCCGTTGACATTTGCATCACGAGATGGTCGTTAATCATAAAAGAAGGAGTTTCAGAAAGCTTTGGTAGCTTCTGCCTCGACCCAACTAACATAAACTCAGTTTTAGTCAAGTTAAGGGTCAGTTTGTTAGCCGATAGCCATATATCCACCTTGTTTAAATCGTCGTCAACGCAGTCATTTATGAGTTTTAAATCTGTGCTGGCATAGGTTAGGCCGGTGTCATCGGCATACATTCTGGGTTGTGAAAAATGCAAGCAATTAGGTAGGTCATTAATATACAGTAAAAAAAATAAAGGTCCAAGAATTGTTCCCTGGGGAACACCACATGTAACTAATTTTGGGTTTGACATTGAGCAATTAATTTGGCAAGTTTGGGTACGATTGTTTAAATACGAAGTAAAACATTCGTGACAGGAACCGCGTAATCCATAATATTGTAATTTCGTTAATGAGATATGATGATCAACTGTGTCGAAAGCCTTTTTTAAGTCTAAGAAGACAACGGCATTGACAAGGCCACGATCAACGTTCACTGCCCAGCTATCGGTAGCTTCGAGTAATGTGGTTACAGTAGAATGTAAAGAACGAAAACCAGATTGGTAACGGGATAGAATACGATTCTCAGTAAGATAGTGATACAACTGGTTGTAGACTACCCGTTCAAATACTTTGGCCACGACTGGGATCACCGATATTGGTCGATAATTGGTGGCATCATTTCGTTTACCAGAATTTTTATACAATGGAGTAACCCTAGCCGACTTCTACTCATCGGGAAAAATTCCTGTCAACAGTGATTGATTAAATATTAAAGTAAGAGACTCGGCAATTAGATCAGAGCACTCCTTAATAATTTAGCTGATATACTATCTAATCCAGTGGCCTTTGATTTACAAAGTTTTGAAAGGAGAGAATAAATATGAGCAGATGTTATTTCCTTGGAGACAAACTCCTTGGAAGTTCCACAAAGAAACGCTTTGTAGGTGGTATCAACATTCGAAACATTTCGACCAAGCCTTGGTCCAATCTCAATGAAGAAAGTGTTCAACAATTCAGCAACTCCTGCTTGATTGCTCGATTTTAGTCCCTGATATTGTATTTCATTTATTATTGTTTTATTAGATTTGCGGGAAGTCAATTCATTGATGGTCTTCCAGGTCTTACGTTGATCACCGGCATAATTATTAAAAGAATTATTATAATAGGCCTTTTTAGCAACCTTGATTTCCTGATTTACTTTATTTTTGACCTTCCGGAATCGATTCCAAGAGGACGCATCCTTAGACGCATCCTTATTATTATTATTATTATTATTATTACTATTATTATGAAATACCTGTATTAACATTATAATTATCGTTATTATTGTAATCCAGCTCAAGCAATCAGCAGGGGTGGCAGAGTTGGTTTAGTGCGCGGCCCTGGGTGCGCGAGGTCCCGAGTTCGATCCCCGGTGACATCACATCCTTGTTTCAACTTCTATCCTTTCTGTGTAGCTTTGACTAGATTTAAATGCCCTTAAAACGGAGCATTGATGGAGAGAGAGAGAGGGAGAGGGGAGTAAAATAAGCGCGCCGTTGACCTCAAGTTGATCAGTTATTACTGTCACGAGTTATCGACGTTGAATATTGTTGCTGTACCCTTTTTTTAGAATTAATGGAACGGGCGCTGTTTGGCTTAGCCTACGTAGCATTCTAGGCCGCGCAAGGGGAACACGCGAATGGGAGAGGAGGACTCCTCTTCTTTTCTCTAATCGTGCGTCCTCGACATTTCTTCTTTCGCCCTCAGCCGGTCCAAGGATTTTTGTTTGGTTTCGTCGGGAAACCGACAAGTCTGTGCTGATAAAACTGCATGATACAAAAAAAAAAAAAAAGAGATTGTCTGCTCATTCAATGGCATACCTATGACATGTAGGTTAGAGATGGAATCTTTTTTCACACAATCAGAAATAATCACTGCCGTCATGTTTACGTAACGCAATCGAGTCTAAAACGGCTCTTTCACGTTGCACGTGACATGTCGAGCGAGCGGGAATTTCGCTGTGGTTTGTCTCAGTTTCATTGCAGAAATGAAGTCAAACAAGGACACATTAGGTACAAACAAACAAATGGTAGACCTGATTATATACTAAGAAAGGATAGATAATCGGTGTAGATTTTGAAAACTTCATTTGACCCAAATGTTTACATTGGCGAGGCGAGTTCAAAAAATGCACCTGAAGGCCAGCATAAGAGTTCTTCATTCACGGCTGAAAAAAATGGTATGAAACTTTCCACCTAATGTATGTAAAACATCTATGTATCACTGTGGGACTTGAGATTGCTTAAATTAAACGTATTTTGGCTGAAACATTTGTTGGAGGATTGATTTGTGTCGCTCCGAACCTCTTATCGGTCATGTGAGAAAGGTCAAATTACACTTAAATGCTCCGTGAACTTTGCGTTCCCAAAAATTCATTTCATATGTTGCCCAGAGTTTTGAAAGCATATTTTGAAAGCATGGAGATTGCTTTTTAATGTGGAATGTCTTTTTCTGTTTAAAATCATGTATCGGATGTGATTTTAGGCCTTTGAAATTTGACAATATTTTGCTCGCCAAAAATCTTTAAAATTTTGTAAATATTTAAAAATTCATAAAATATTCCATTTGAAATCAATTCAAGAACATGACCACTCAAAATGTGTATTAAAACCCGTTTAATACGATAAGAAGCTGTTTGGGTTGCATGATACTTGAATTTGATTGAAATCGTGGTCTTTTTGTAGCCCGGTCTAGAGGCCCGAGAAAGCGGTCTGGAGGAGGCCGTCAATCGCCCGAAATTGGCATTCGCCGTATCGCCAAAATATTTATCCAATGAAACTAAAATTTATAT
This sequence comes from Porites lobata, assembly GCA_942486035.1. Taxonomy (NCBI): domain Eukaryota; kingdom Metazoa; phylum Cnidaria; class Anthozoa; order Scleractinia; family Poritidae; genus Porites; species Porites lobata. Next base: position 206,897 of record CALNXK010000265.1, read on the forward strand.
TTTCATAACTAGAATACCTAGGGTAGTCTACATAATTTTTTTGGGATATTTCAAAAATTTTATTTTTCCCACCTCTGGTCGATATTTACAGACATCCGCTCTTAATTTTTCCCGCTAATATTTCCGAATATGGTTTTGCTGTAATAAATTAACCGTAATAAGTAACGCAGCATCTTGCTTGTGTTCTTTGTTTTGTTGCTTTTTATAAATTCACCGTGAACAGATCCAAATGTTCTCTGATTCCGTTTTAACTGCTCCAAACGGAGAAATATTTTTAGAGAGAATTTTTCTTAAAATTGGAAATAGTGGACGCAACATCAAATTGCTTGTGACCGGATATGTAATCAACTATCTTTACGGCAGAATGCCATATGCCTACCGCAAGGGAGGCAAATGGTCGTGGGATTTTAACGTCTTGGGCAAACGCCTGCTGAGAATTCCTGAACCGGCCTAAGCCGCTCATGTGACGACATTTTGTTACCAAATCCTGACCTGAGGAGGTTTTCTTTTAAAGTTATGTATCTTGCTAAGGTGTTTCATCGACCTCCGGATGAATTAATTTAATTCTCTCGTAGTCTTAGGAATGTGATTGCTTGCACGATTACGTAAATTCAATAATCTAGAAGAGTTCAGAATTGAAGCACTAAATGCTAATTGTCGAAGTGGAAGGAAAGTTAAGTTACCTCTATCCTCTTTGGTTGAGATTTTGTAGCATGGGCTCGCTGGACCTAACTTTGCGGCCAGAATACCAGTCACAGTAATAATGATTGTCATTACGAACAAGAAAACGAGAATTTGCCACAATCGGAAAGTGAATTTACTGTTCAAACGATTTTTAACACCATGCTTCTTGGTTTCTGGTAAGATCTCTTCCATATCGAACTGCATCATTTCAGTAGACATGGCGCCTCGTAATGAGCCACTTGACTCCGCAAGCCACAAAACGCTTTACAGCTCCCTTCAGATGATCATACTTTTTATCCAGTTTTTAAAAGCCGAACTTTGATTGGTCTAGGGATATTTACGTCATCTGTCGATAACTTCCTTTCGCTACGGATGTCTGTTTTGCTGTGCATTAAGCAGGTAGTGTAAATGTACGGTGGCCCACAACTGTCACGGCAAAATCAAAAACCTCATGGCAACAACAAAATACCTCACGGCAAACCCGAAAACCTCACGGAAAAAACAAAAAGGCAAAACCAAAGCCGTCACGGCAAAACCAAAGACCTCACGGCAAAACCAAATACTTCACAGCAAAAACCAAATACCTCACGCCAAAAGCAAATACCCACGGCAAAACCAAAGCTATTTTGTTTTTGCTGTGAAGTATTTGGTTTTGCCGTGAGGTTTTTGGTTTTGCCGTGAGGTATTTTATTTTTGCCGTGAGGTTTTTGGTTTTGCCGTGATGTTTTTGTTTTCGCGGTGAGGTTTTTGGTTTTGCCGTGACAGTTGTGGGTCACCATATAAATGTAGTATAACCAGGGGTACCCAACTAGAATATAGTTCAAAACCACTTAAACATAGCATTGTTAACCGTGTTTTAGTTTTAAACGGAAGATATATTTATCCCCTAAAAATGTTTCATCTGTTCGCATTTCCTAGCTGAAAGTCTAGTGATCCGTAAATTATAGCCGGGGATCAAAACTTACCTTTTCGAAACTTTCAGCCAGAAAAAGGGCTCCCGAAAATTCTAGGTGACCTTTCTAGGGTAAAAACCCCCGTCAAAATGGGCAATTATAGCATCCCATCATCTTCCCATCCTAGGAAGCTATAAGAGAGGCAGGCAAGCAAGAAATTATTAATACAACAAATGTTCCGAGAATTCTAGATCTCAAATCGTCTTCCGAACAGATACTTTCCAAAAATTGTCTTTGGGTGCCCCTGATATAACTATATTATTAATTTTTATCTTTGGAGTAACCACTCTTACACAAGTAATTATAGTAGAATAGGCCTTATCACGGTTTTGACGAGTAGGCAACCGCGTGAGAAATTACAGTGTTTGTATGAGAATCTAATGTCCAAAATTTCCGTAAAACGGCTGTTCTGAAAAAAATATGAATTGTAAACTAAATTTTCACTCCTAACGATTCTTCTGAAAAAATTTGAGGTCATTACATGCAGCTATATGCGTTAGAACCACTTTTTAAAATTTTCTATACATTTGCCTGTGAACGTTTCCCGGGAAAAAATTGCACACAAATATGTGGAAAATCTGAAGCAAGCGTCTGGAGAAATTTAAGCACAGTAACGACCCCCAAAATTTGATAGTAAAATCCTTTGCTGTGTAGCTTTATTTTACAGTTCATATTTTTTTTCAGAATAGCCGTTTTACGGAAATTATTCGACATTAGATTCTAATACAAACACTGTAATTTCTCACGGGGTTGTCTACTCGTCAAGATGGCGTCGAAAACCGTGATAAGACCTATAATACAGCGGAAGTTCGAACTTTCATAACCGGTCAGTGTAGAACGCAGACTGCGGACTGCAGACTGCAGACTGCGGACCAGGGGTAAAATGCAGACTGAGTGTAAAATGCAGACTGCAGACTGAGAGTAAAACGCAGGCTGGGTGCAAAATGCAGAATGTAGAAGACTGTAGACTTTTTTTAAACATTTGTGCTCCTTCTTCTCCAAATCGGTGAAATAGCTAGCCGGTATCAGTTACACACTTCGCTACCTACAGCTGTAATGTGAAATATAAACAATCGAAATAAACTGCAACTGATGCAAATTATTTGAAATGTCATGTTTTACTCGCAGCACTTCACTTTCCACTGGAAACTACTAGTTTGTTAAAGTAGACCAAAATGTTTTCAAAACCGCTAACAAGAGCGCCTCGATACATACTAATCAAATCCTCTTTCCTCTTTCCTCTTTCCTCTTTCCTCTTTCCTCTTTCCTCTTTCCTCTTTCCTCTTTCCTCTTTCCTCTTTCCTCTTTCCTCTTTCCTCTTTCCGCTTTCCTCCTTCCTCTTTCCTCTTTCCTTTAAGGGACTATCCATACAAAATCGAACTGCATCATCTCAGTAGACATGGCTTAAACAAATGGGCTCAGTGAAGATTAAAATGCTTTGCACATTCCTCTACGTGTAGATCTAATTTAGGAATCTTTTAAGAGGCAGTCTCCCTAAAAGTGGTCCACTCGATTTCGCGACAAAAAAGACTTTTCCTTTTTTTTTTGTCGGTGAAGAGGCTTTAGTAGGTGTATCCTAAAATCGCTATTTTTGTTTTCAAATTCTTATTCTTAGCTCTGCTACAAGCCAAAAACGAATTGAGTCCGTCTCGGCTTCTCAGAGAGTGTTTCAAAGACTAAAATTGATGGATTTTGAAAACCGCGTTGCAAACATTTGACAGAGTGGCTGTTGATGTTTTAGGTCCTTTTCCACCTTCTAGTAAAGGCAGTAGGTATATTGTAGTTTTTAGTGATTACTTAACTCGTTGGGTCGAAGCTTTCCCAGTAACTAGTGTCGAAGCAACTGTTATTACACGTCTTTTGATCGATGAAATTATTTCTAGACATGGAGCACCACGTGTGTTGCCCTCTGACAGGGGAACTAACTTTTTGTCTAAGGTCGTTGCAGAGGTTTGTAAAATATTTCAAATTCAAAAGGTCAATACTTCTAGTTATCACCCACAGACCGATGGTATTGTAGAAAGGTTTAATTCTACCTTGTGTCAGTCTTTGTCAATGTACGTTTCCAAAAACCAGAAAGATTGGGACGAGTTCATACCGCTTGTTTTGTTTGCGCATAGGACTTCTGTTTTAGATGCAATTGGAGTTTCTCCTTTTTACGTTCCTTATGGGCGAGAGCCACGATTGCCAATTGACGTTAAGTATTTGCCTCCTGCGGCTGATGATTTGAGTGCTTCGGTCCTTGACTATCGAAAACGTGTTGTCGAAAAAGTCGAATTGGCTCAAAATTTAGCGAGAGAAAATTTACAACGTGTACAACAAAAAATGAAGGATTATTACGATCAAAAGACAAAAGAACCTGTTTTTGAACCTGTTGTTGGACAACGTGTTTGGGTTTATACCCCAAGAACTAGAAAAGGGTTATCCAAAAAGTTAATGCATAATTGGTTGGGTCCATACAGAATCGTTGAGAAATTGTCACCAGTTCATTTTAAGTTACGCATGATCACCAATAAAAAAGTTGCTTTTTCGTGTCACGCAAATCGTATGAAGCCGTTTGTTGATCCTAATTTGAGACCAATTGACCCTCCGCCTTTTGATGACTCTGCCGAGCCGTACATTAATGAATCTGATATTCCAAAAGATTGTTTTGAGCCAGTTTCTGCTGAACCGAATCCTAAAGACACTGACTTAAATCCAGTTAGTATTGAGACGCAATTGTCCCCACAGCCTCAAAAAGAGAACGAGTCAAACAAAGAATCACTCCATACCGCGAAAAAGCAAGGAATCAACTTCAAAATGCAAAAGAATCAACTCCGGAAGCAATTGTTATCGACAATGAAACTGTGTTTAGTGCTTCATTAAGCAAGTTGAGTAGTTCTCTTCATTATCAAGTTATGCACTCGTGAAATTATTGCATCTAATGTCTTTTTAAAATCTTTTGATCTATTAGCTTCTATATTTATGTTATGTTTATGTTTTGATTAACTTGTTTGTGTAAACCTTAGACGTCGGAATTTAGATAATTAGATATATTACTTGCTTTGTAATAGTTTTATTTTGCAAAGTTGCTTGCATTGGCATTTCGTCATGTATTCAATCACCTATTTTTCTGTTGTTCTTCGATGGCTTGTCGGTGATTTTTCGTCACTTTGTAGTACTGAAATGGATCTGAGCATTACTCGATTATTTGTCTCCAAGAAGTCTAAACACACTTTGATCTTTCCGCATGGCATTGGCTACTCTGTTTGGTCGAGTTTGACCCCTTCTTTGTTACAGTTAAGCAGAACTTAGTCTTGTTGATACTTAGCACTGGTCAGTACATTCTGTCTTCATCAGACGAGTTCGCTTCATTTGGAGCTGCGTTTCATAACAAGAATTATCAGTGATTTACAAACAAGATAGCCTTGTCTTCCAAGTATGCGTTCTCCGCTACATTCAAGTTGAAATGGCATTTCTAGCAACCGTCTTGTATGCTACTACAGGATGATTTATGTTGTTAATTCTCACCGTTTTCAAGTGGTTCCTAGTCAAGTCGTTCACAAGAACACTGTCATCAATTTATTTAGCTCAAGTTTTCAAGTCTCAAGATTCAAGGACAATGTATTGAACACTGAACTATTGACAATGAGCAGTTGATCTTGTTTTAATTAACATTGTGCAGTGTGGTAGTTTTGTTTTGATATTTCACGAACTTATTTCCCATTTATATGTATTACGTCCTTTTGCATCGAGGACGATGCTTTTTCCAAGGGGGGAGGAATGTTGTGACGTAGTTTGAAAGTTATTTTTAAGACGAATCTATCTTATTTTTAAGTTTAGTTTTTGTTTTGCCAAGTCTTGTTTTTGTCCACGTACTGTTTTCCTGTTTTGATCTTTTGTTTTTACTTGAATTTGAAGTTATGCTTAGCTTGCGAATTTACTTATTGCCATATTAGGAATGTTACAGGTGGTTGTGTTTGTGGTGTTAGAGCTGACCTTCGTTTTTTGGTAATTATCAGCTGCAGCTGTGCGTAAGCTAATCTATTCCCTGAAAACAGCAAACCTGTTACAATGTTAGCGATAAGGTATACAATAGAAACTCTTCCGGTCAGTTAACCCAAACATGTCCAGCTTTGGCTATTAAAAACCGCTACTATACTTGAACTAGGTAGAGTAGGAAAAGTAGGGAGAAGTAGAGTAAGCAGAAGTTGTAAAAAGATTAAGAAGAATAAAGGCCAAGATGTAAATCAGATTCCTGGTACCTCATCGTGTAGCGAGCGAGTTGCTCGAACACACCCCCACACTCATCTTCTAGTGTATTAGTCCTTAACAGAACATCTGCGTCTCTCCTGCACACATTTGTTGCATACACTACTCAACTTTCCATTTCCATTCATCATAACGGTAATTCTTTCTTACACCAACACATCCCGCGTAAACGCCTTCGGTCGTCCTCTTGTTTAAACTAGCGCAATGTTATTGTCAATAACTTTCCCTTGGTGATTGGCTACTGATAACAAGTAACGGAGTTTTATTGACTAAAAATTTGACAGGTTGAGTCACATCACTGCCCTGCGTAAATTTGTTTTGCAAACTTCAAACAAGAATGAGATCAGCAATGTTTATTGCCTAGAAAAACGGAGGAATTTTAGGGCTTTATAAAGTCGTAAACTAGCCCAAGGTTAAATATTATTCCAAGGAAAGATTTTGGAGCCGCTTAAGTAAACGAACAAGTCAAAGCAATGTACGGTTAAACTGTCAGTAGATCAAACTAGCCTGGCAGTTTAGAAGAGTTGTTAACCGATCAGTACGAACAGAAATCGTGTACGGCTGGTTGTTTACTTCAGTTCTCGACTTGTTTGTCGTAATGAATGCCATTCAGCTATATGAGCTGTGTACAATCAAACCGAAAGGTGGGTATTATAGTCATGAAGTTTTAAATTCAACTTACCAGGTACTTACAAAGTTTCATAAAGTTTGTACAAAAAGTTTGTTTTGCTTTCGGAAAAAAGGATCAGAAAAACACTCAGTACTTGTCAAAAGAAAACTACCGAAAACTAAATGTGCTTATTTTTAATAAACTAGTCGACTCTCAGAATTGTTTTCTTACTTTTTTAACTTTTTACGAACATTAAAAAACATTAAACATTAAATCGCAGTTTTGAAATTGTACCATTTCTAGCAAGTCGTCCCCGCTTCTGGAAACTAAGTGTCTTGTTTAGTTTCCTCTGCTTAAGCTTTTAGCAGAGAATCCAAACGGGATGCAAGTCTTGCATCAGAACTTTCTGGCTATTATTCTCAGAGAACAGAAAGTGAATCTCCTACGAAACTAAACTAAGCAAAAACACCGAAGGTCGGCATTCGTTCGCCAAATCAACGCGTCTTGCATTATAAAACTTAAAATTTTATGTTTGTCCTCTTAATGATAATTACAATTAGCCAATCAGCGTGCGAGATATAATTCAGTTATTGTAAAAAAATATCAAAATATAATCCTTTCTATTTTTTTTGCATTTTATTAACATATATTTGAAACCCCAAAGACTTTCAATCTTTTACCGGAGTAGAATGACTCAAAACGTTTTGGAATCTAGACTGACACCTACTTCGGGAAAAAAAAAGCCGATGAGCAAATGCCACGTTGAATTGACATGGTGAAAATACCCTAATTTTTCGGCATGACTAAACAAATGTTTGATTTCAATGTATAAAATGAGCACATTATAGGTTGAGTTCACCGTGACGTTTTGTACACTCTTGACTGCGTGATGAAATGCACCGCACTACGTCCGAAAATTAGTTCTGACTAAGAAAGTTTAGGTTAATTTTTCAGGCTATCAGCCTGTTCGACAAAGTTAAGACGAAGGTTATTCTTCGTTTTATTACAAAGTTCTAAACAGAGATATCAGGAAGTAATCATAAGGTGAGTGGTATCTTGAGGGACAACCAACCGTGTAACTGTGATTTTCAGTGCTTATATTAGTTGTATTGGCGATAGAAATGAACGACATTTATTCGTAATGTAAAGGCGCTCATAGATCGAGAAGGTTTTTTTGCGGCGGTTTTCCCATATTTTCACTTTTCATACCAGTAGTAAATATCCACGGTCTAGCCAAATGTCCCGTATGTCATGCAAATATATAAATAGATCGGGTAATTATCACTAAACTACAATAATCTATTTTTTTTAGCCTAAAAAAAAGTTGAAGTTTAAGTCATAATAATATTGCAATAGAAAAAAGGAACGGAAATTAGATTACACATTGTCTTTTAACAGAAATTTAACAAATGTTTAGGCAGCGATTCTTACATAATTTGCCATGTTTTCACTATGTAAAATAAACATCTGTACAAAGGGGAAAATTAACTCCGGCATATCTTGGATTTACCACTGAAAAGAATAACTAATATTTTGAACGTACCTTTTGTAACCTATGCTTATCTGTATCAATATTTCCCCCTTTTGAAAAAGAGAACGAAAATAACAAATCATTGGACCTCTTCATGGTTTCTGAGATAGACAACGCGTTGGAAGGAGAATAGTTATTTCCGGGGGGGGTACTCCCATACATTACCTATACGGGTATGTGCCGCCCAACGGGGTCGTGATTTGGAAGCTCCTGATTTAGAACGGGGTATCCATTTCAGAGGCGTTTTCTAGAACGGGGTATAAAAAATTGTGGATCACGGCTTTATCTTCTGCTTGAAATTGTTGCTGATTATGAAGAAGCATTTATTTGATGTATAAGTCGAACAAATAAAGAAATATCTTTTTAAAAAAACAGGGCTATTTCAATTTACAAACTTTCTAGAACGGAGTATAAAAAATTGGCCCATTTCTAGAACGGGGTATCAGTTTTAGGGCGAATTCTAGAACGGGGTACAAAAAACTCGGCCCATTTCTAGAACGGGGTATCAATTTTAGGAGAATTTGTATTTAGAACGGGGTGCCAATTTGGAGTCCCGGGCGGCACATACCCACCTAAAAAATACCCAAGTGCCCCCCGGGAGTTATTTACCTTTGTCTCGCGGAAGTCGTTCGTCTTCAGATAACATGGGGTAACAAACCTATGTTGAGGTCGCTATGAAGGAGAAATACGGCGAAAGAGGATAATTCCCTTGAATCGCAAACTTTATAGCGAAACATTAAATTAAGTCGAGGTTAGACAATTTAGAGGACCACTCTGAGTCTAAACAATAAAGGTTTTTACCCGCAAGGTTCAAATGCGACTAGAGGCCTTACCGGTACCGAGTCCTTGAAATTTCTTTCTTTTTTTCGGCGTTGAGGAGTATAATACGCTGGCTTAGCAGAATTCTAAAGATCGTTGCGTGGTCTTATGCGAACTAAATTTTAATCAAGTATCCTGATTACAATTTTCGGATCTCAGTATAAATGTCTCGGTCTGTAATGGGTAAATGAAATTCAGCGTATCAATATCAAGCATTCAAAAGTAAGAGGAAAGTGTTTGTCTTTTAATACTTTGGTTAATTTCTCGACGAAAGCGTTGCTTCTAATAAAAGCCATGGAAATTTTAATTTTAGGCAAATATTCAGAAATTATAAGCAACCTAAATGTACATGCAAGAAAATAAAAAAGTGTGCAGACTCGATAAACTGAAAATTGAAATGCAAATCTTAACAACTTGTTAATGCCACATAACTAAATCGCAAATGTTTTCAATGAATATCTCTTGCTTCATTGCTTGCTCTGTAAACTGGCCGGGGTGACGTAAATCCTTCGCTATATAATATGTAACAAGCTACACCTCAGTGAGGCAAGATGGAACCTTCCCGCCCGCTTGTTTCGATGGAGTTTTCGTGTTCGTAAGACTGACTTAATTATCTAAGTATAACATAGAACAGGAAAGTTTTCTGTGGTCGAAATTCACCCTAGATTATCTTTAAATCAAAATATTAACATTTGTTGTGGCGTTGGTGAATAAAATAATTTAAGAATCAGGTTCAAAATAATTCAGTAAAGCTTGGATCATGGATAAGATGAAGTCGGCTATCAATTTCGTGGCGGAGACCTAACCTGACAACTGTCTGTCAAAATTTTGGGCCACATAAAACAAATAATATAATTTTCGTTTGGTTTATTTCTTATTCAAGATTATAAGTGCTCTAGGTTCACACAAATTCCAGCATTCCTCAGTGGGTTGTTGTGTTTTTTGCCTTTATGTAAGAGATAAAGCCCGAGAACAGAGGTATTAAGCCATATACATCCCGAGAGCCGTAGATTAATACCGACGTTCGAGGGGTTTATCTAACTTATTTCATGATATTTTTCATGAGGTATAGGTTACATAAAGGTCGTCTTTCACAGGGCAATAATTGGCCACTTGTTTTTGACATCTGTTTGTTTGTCATTTTTTGATCCGACCGCAGACAATGACGTATTTCATTGTAAGTATTGTAAAGGTTTTCACACAGTATCGAGAAAGGGCGTTTCACGGGTCATAATTTTTGATCAAACCACTTGTTCTCACTTACGTGAGAAACGGAGAACAATAGCGCATTGTTTGTTTGCTAAGCCGACAACAATCAAATTTCAAACCTTTTGTTTTTTTTTATTTTTGTCTTGGTATTTTTGGGGGGGCCAGTACACTTGTGAGAGCGGCAATGGATAGTGACGACGAAATTTTCCTTTTTCCCCTGAGTTGAATTTGGAAGAGTTAGTGGGAGACTTTAGAAAACAATGTATTCTACCTCACTCCACGACAGAAATACAAGTCTACGGATGATGATTTAGATCATTTACAATTCGGGTGCAAGAGGATAAAAATGTCAGTCAGTTTTAATGGTCGCAAGCTGGAGACGGTAATTAGAAGTTTCAGTTCTAAGTTTCCGCATAAATCTTACAATCAACTATCTCAAAGATCTTTACCCCCTACCCCCACAAACAGAGCAAATGACATCTACTAAACACGTAAAAACAAGTTGGACCACATTGTCACGTATTTCTAAGAGGTATAATGTTCAACCGAGTGGATTTTTCGCCATTTGACGCAAGATGTTTACCGTGCAAGAAGTCCGTGTACACTGGTTGTTGGCTTTCTTCTTCATAGGTCTACCTACTAACCAAGACGTTGAAGGTATAAAAGAGATCATTCATCTCTGTATTTCGGTTTTGCAACTTATTTTTATTATTTTTACTTTTTTGTATTTCCCAGCGATAAGTATCAAAACTGGAATATGCAATTTCACCATTACTACTCCTGGTCTGTTTGCGTGTGAAAAGGTTTCCTTTGAGAAGCCTTTCAATGGCGGGCAGGATGTGAAAGTTTTCGTTTCCAAAAGCCACACAACAAACAGTTATAGTGGTGGAGATGGCGCGGCTATTTGGGTGGAATCTGTGGATAATAAAGAATTTACAGTTTGTGTTTTAGAGTACGGAGATGGTTCTAGTGGGACTACGAAAGTGAACTGGATGGCGCTGCAATCTGTTCCTGTTGGCGCTCAACTAGACACCGTCTCGTTGGATTCTTGGACTACTGGAGAAAAGTGTAAAAGGATCGCCTTTGAAAAGGCTACCGCTGTTTCCCCTTGCGTTTTCGTTAAGTTAATAGTTTTACTGATTTAGGTATTTCTGTTTGCTCAAACCTAGACACAAGATTTCACTACGTTATTTTTTGAGCTTTGCTTGACTGAGTGGCTTTAACTTCCTCTTTCTTTATTTAGCTCGTAGGAGCTGCGGACTTTCCATTTGACTTCTTCCTTATATCTTTAAGTCATGCGATATAACGTTGTTGCATTATAAAATACGATTATTTATTCGTTTACCAAGATCTTACATATATCGCTACCTCTATTTTCTTCCATCAAAGTTATCTTGCAATCTGTCCTCCACTTTTCTTGATCATGTCAATTTTTTTATTTACATTAATACATCTTTAAAAGCTTTAACAATCTTCATATTTTTGCTAATTTTTGCTCTAAAAAATTTAGTGAGAAAGTCTATATTTCGATTCCTTTTGTATCTACGTTGCCAGGTTCATGACTATCGTTTTATTTGCTGATTTGCAAATTCTGTGTTTAATTCGTAAAACTGTTCTTAGTTGTTTTTCATCTGCATTAGGAAATTCCATCCAATTTGCTTCTTTCAAGTTCAAAATGATTTTTTCTATCACTCTTCCATCGTTTTATATCATACCCTTGTTTGTTTGAAAAAGAAATGTAATTAATTATTTTTTTTTTTCGCTTTTACTTTTTCAGCGTTTCTCAATTCCTCCGAGCATCTACGTAACAGCTCGTCACCAAATTCTCAAGAGACCTCAGGACGCCTTGGCCTTGTGGGTAGAGGATGTACGCAGAGACAGTTTTAAGGTTTGCCTCAGGGAAACTAAGATTTTTGATGGTCTGCCTAAAAACATCAAGGTGGTAAGTGAATTCCTTTTGTTACCTGTTACATGTTTGAAAGTAGACTCACACGACAACCAAGCGGTTCCTCCCTTGCTGCAACTTACAGGGGCTGTGCTTTAGCAGAACCCAGTTGCCCCTGAGCTCTACCTTTGCTCTTTGCCCACTAGGAAATCGTAGCTTTTATCATAGAGATCCTATGTTGGATACCCTGTGATTTACACAGGTTCAGAGCAATGGGCTCCCTTCTCTTAGAAACAACCTTGACTTGAGAAAGAATATATTGATAACATTGTTAATACTTTTTCACTTGTCCTTCAGGACTGGATAGCATTTGTTAAGCTGATGACGCTGAATTTTACCTTGATCCATGGCCTTGTAACAACAAAGAATAACTCACCACTAAACAAGCAACAAAACAACGCTGTCTGTCAGGTAAAGTAACTAATGAACTATACTGTTTTGGTTTCTCAGTCACTTATATTCATAAATAGAAAGTCTTTCATAAGTTCATGGAGCTCTGATGTTGTTATCGTTAACTATTTAAGCAAGATATATCATATACCGCATATGTGTAGAAAAACTTCAGAACGCTGATTCTTTTCTTGTTTTTTTGGATAATAAAGTTCACTGATGCTTTCTATGCCCCTCCGGTAGTAATGGTTTCACCAAGACTCAGTTACCGTAACAACAACTCTCGTTTCTCGGCTACCGCAACTTGTAACGCAGTTACTGCGTGGATTCAGGTAACAAATATGAAACTTGGAGCCATTTTTCTTAGTCGTTGCGTCCTTCGGCTGCCTTCTTATCTTTTCCCTTCTAACTTACTTTTAGCATTGTCTCTGTTTCAATTTTTCATGTCGTTTAAGGAGTCCAAAAAAGTTTTTTTTTGTTTTGTTTTTTCCCAATTTTTCCAACCAACCTGTGCACGCCACGGTTTCGCTTTCTAAACGACCTTGGTGTACCTAGTTACATAGTAGTTATGGTAAGAAAATACCTGATGATGCTTAATGATTGATAATCTGATACTTCTTATGATTGTGTCTAGTATACCTTTACAAACGAAACCGAGGTGTGTATGAGAAGATACAGCAATAACGCCAATTATAAGGACATCGTACAACTGGATTACCTGGTGATTGGAGGTACGTAAACAATAATTATATCAAAACCTTGGTGAAGGCTGTATGCTGCAGTGTATCAAGTACATTTTATGACATGAATCTTTTGAAGTTGTTTCATGGAGAGCTTTTTTTCTCTACTTGATGTTATTTTTTGTTGTCTCTATTCTGGGGGATTGTAGATTTGGTTGACTGAAAGAACATGTTACTACTATAATTTCGTCGCAGTAAATTTTGTGTATTCAAGAAAATGAGATTTTTTTGAAAACTATTAAGACTAAATTTCTTTGGCACACTGGTGCTCCTGATCACGAAATTTATAGGCTCATATGTGATGTCATAAGACAAAAATTCAGGAACTGAAAAACGGGATCATATGCATTCTTATCCTTTTCTTAGAGTCGCCAGTGTTGCATATAACTGCAATGCACCTTATTGGCATCTTAAAGCAGTTTCAGTTTGTAATTAAACGAAATTTTTGCAGAGTCTATACTTGTTTTCTTGCATCTAAAGCCACGTGTCCCTTAATTTACGTTATAGTTTCTTAATCTACGTCAGAGCCCCTTTTTTTCTGAAAGGGATCCGAGTGAAGACTTGCACAAATGGTGTGCCAAAATAGCGGTAAATTTGAACGTGTCAAAAAATTCTCTTTAATAACATTGTGTTCAAAGCAATTTTTTTTCGCGCACTTTCTCATAGTAATGTGCATTTTCAATTCTAAAAAACAAATTTTTAAGGTATGGGCACTTTAAATCTAATCTGTTGTTATTTGCTTAATTATCTTCAGACCTGGATCCTTGCATAGACGTTACGTGTTATTATCACAGCTTCTGTAAGGCGTTTGGACCCCATGATGCACGCTGTGTATGTGTGGATAGCTGCCCATCTTACAAAGAACCCGTTTGCTCATCAAAGGGCACTACGTACGACAACAGATGTTTGTTTGAAAGAGAAGTTTGTCTACATCGACTAATTTTTACCTTGAAACATCCTGGCAGCTGTGAAGGTTAGGACAGTTGTTTTTGAATCTGTTAAAAAGTGATATTTGTTTTTATTACTTTTCAGTATCTTAGCGAATTTTTTGAATGAGCTATTTACTTACCCTTGTAATCTGGAGGGAAAACGGCGATAGATGCGTGACTTTATGGAAGTACAGAATTTTACGTAATTTTGCTAAAACGTTTGACAGGGGCAATGCTAATAAGAATACTGGTCAGAAAAAGTGGCTGATACACTTCTGTTTTAAGCATTTTCAGTCAATACTCCACGAAAATATTTGTTGTTTTTTTTATATATGTATAACTGAAGCAAATTTAAAACTGATTCTTCTCTCTGAGATTAGTAGTAGTAGTAGTAGTAGTAGTAGTAGTAGTAGTAGTAGTAGTAGTAGTAGTAATAGTAATAGTAATAAATTGCTTTATTTGCATGACCGCATCACTTTACAGTATTGCAAAAGCATGTATATGACAATCAAAATAAAAAACAAAACAGCACTAATAACAATCTAGAAATATTCGGTTACATTACTAACAATGAATCACGTATTTTCATGCAGGAGGAGACAAACTTCATAACTAACTTATTTACATGATGTTCCTTCGAATTCATTATCAGTTTTATGCTTTCCGGAGATGATTTCTTGTCAAAGTCAGGTATTATTCGATTGATTTGAGTAATAAATGCCTGTCTCTGTACTGAGTATTTGTTACATTGAAAGAGGAAATGAATCTCATCTTCTACCTGATTTGAGTTACATAAAGGACATAATCTATTTTCTCTTGGCAAATGATCGATTTGGTATCGACCATGTTCAATCATAAGTTTGTGATTACTTATTTTAAATTTAACAAAATTCTGTCGTTCGTCATAATGTCTTAGCTGGTAGAGATAATCAGATGTAGAATATTCATCTTTAAAAGTTTTATAAAATTCTAGTTTTTTTTTTTTGAATTTTCGAGGCTGTGCCGCCAAAAAGATAGATATTTCTCTCTCATTTCTGTGGTATATCGTCTAATTTTATCATTATCTAGAGATTCAGCATCTAAACTGGTTAGATTGTATTGTTCAAGCATGTTTATGAAATTGGAAAAATATCCGGAATTATTCATAGAATGTAGATTCTTTGACATAAGGAAAGACTGTTTGACTATAGAGTCATTATCTTTGTTGTTGAGGCAAACAAAATATTTCATAATTTTCTGATTTATCGGGATAAGCAGCGGCAGTCTATCAAGTTCAGCTCTGCAGGCTATGTTAGAGGCCTTATTGTTAACCTCTAAGTAACGTTTACAGAATTTGAGGTGGATTTTTTCTATTGGGGAGCTATCCCATTTTTTAAAATCTTGCTTGGTGTACATTCCCCATACCTCGCTGTTGTAACTCAATATTGGGAATACCATGGTGTCAAAAATTTGGGATGCAGTATTAGGATTAAGTTTGTTAAGAATTGTCCGCTTCCGAATACTAGAAAACGCGTGAAGGGCCTTTTCTTCTAAGTGTTCGAGTGCAAGTGTAAAGTTTCCCGTTGGAGTTAAACGTGTACCTAAATAAGTGTATTCTTGGACAATTTCAATTGACTCACTGCCTATGTTGAATTTGATGTCAATAGATTTTTTGGGGCGTTTCTGGAATATCATAATTTTTGTTTTCTTGGGATTAATTTTTAGCTTCCATTTGTCACAATACAAAGAAAGCGCATTTAAACAGTTCTGTAATCCAGTTTTCGATCTTGATAGAATAACTAAATCATCTGCGTACAAAAGTGAATTTATTTTTTTCCCATTTGGGAGAACAAATGGGTCAGATAAGGTGTTTTCGAATAAAAGTGGTAGATTGTTTAAATAGAGGTTAAATAAAAGAGGGCTTAAAATACAGCCTTGACGTACACCTCTGGAATATGAAAAAGGCTGTGTTTTGTTTTCACCGATTTTGATGGAACATGTCGAGTTGCAATAAAGACTTTTCATGAGGTTGTACAAGTTTCCTCCTATATTCGTTTTTAGCAGCTTATAAAACAATCCTTCGTGCCAAACAGAGTCAAACGCTTTGCGGAAATCTACGAAACAAGCGTAGACTTTTTCCTTGTGATAATGCACATATTTATCTATTAGGGTCCTTAGAGTGAAAACATGGTCTGCAGTGCGGTTTTCAGGCAAAAAGCCAATTTGGGAATTATGTAATATCTTATTTTCCTCAAAATACAAGTGAAGTCTTCGATTTAAAATAGAACAGAACAGTTTTCCAAGGCAACTAGAAACACATATGCCTCTGTAATTTGTTGGATCACTCTTGTCACCAGATTTGTAAATTGGGGTTATGAGGCCTTGACACCAAACATCTGGCATTTTTCCGGATTGTAAAATGAGGTTAAAAAGTTTGACATAGACAGGCATTAGTGGTTCGAGGCTTGCTTTGATCATTTCATTTCGTATTTTGTCAACAAATGGTGATTTCTTATTTTTCAATTTCTTCGCCGCTTGACGTATTTCCCTCTCAGTTATCTCATAATCGAGATGGTTAAACTGTTCCTTTTCGTGTTCTAAAGAATTTAGTTCCCTATGGATTTCATGTTCATGCGTGGAATTCGTCGGGTCAATAGAATGCAGAGATTTGAAATGGTGAAGCCATGATTCTTCCGAGATTGGGGCAGGAACATTTTCGTTGAAAGTGTTGCTCATCGAATTTAAACAATTCCAAAATGACGCCTTGTCAGGATTTAAAGCTAGTTCGTCGAGTTGTAATGTTTTTTCTTTGTGGAATCCTCTTTTCTTTGTGCCTAGGAGCTTTTTGTAATCATTCAAGGTTTTGTGATATCTTTCCCGCACTTCGGAGTTGAGGGGGTCACGGTGCTTTTCATTTGAGACTTTTCGTAATTCATGCCTTTTTAAGCGACATTCACAGTCGAACGATTTCTTGTTGGATGATTTCTTAATACGCTTATAAGTTTTCTTAGCTTTAATTTTTAGGCATAGCTTGGAGCTCTCAGTTAGAATTTTCATAGCGTTTTCTAAGGAGATATTCACATCTTCGGTGTTTCTCTCCATATATTGTCTAATTAGAATTTGGATTGGTTCCGTGCGCAGTGCGTTTTTGAATTTTAAATGTGAGTCAACTTCCCAGCAAAATTGCCGTGGTAATTTTGATAATCTATTGCTACTATTGGGAGGGTGCATTTCGTCTCCAATTAACCTGGTGTTAAGATTGAGCCATGCCACGATGGCACTATGATCCGATAAATAAGATGGCTGTTTAACAACAAAATTTGCAACGTTGAGAAATGTACACTGATCACATATTAGATAATCAATAACGCTCGTTCCGTTTTTTCCATGAAAAGTGGGTCTGCCAAGGGTATCTCCATTAACTCTGCCATTAACTATTCTTAGGTCAAAGGTTTTACAAATTTCCAACAGCCGTTTCCCATGGCTATTTAAAACATTATCAAAACTGTTTCTTTGAGTTGGCTGGAAAGCAGATTCCGACTGATCATTACTAATTCTACTGTTTCCCTCCTTTGAGACAGTATCAGAGTATTTCCCTGTTCTCGAGTTAAAGTCACCCATGAGAATTATTGATCCTTTCGAAGAAAAACGTACTATGTCTTGTTCTAGCTGATCAAAAATTTCGTTATCAAAGTATTTTGAGTTACAGGGGGGTATATAGACACCACAGACGTAAATATTCTTCACTGAATTTAGAAAACGATTCTCAATTTTAAACCAAATAAAATGCTGAGTTGTTTTAGTGATGGAAATGTTTTTGTGGAATTTGTTCTTATAAAATAAAGCGATTCCTCCGGAGTTACGCCCACCTCTCCCCGACTGATTTGGTGTGGGACATTGAAAAAAGATTTGTATCCCGCAATTTCCAGATTAGAGCAGTTGCCAATTTCTGTTAACAATATAAAATCGGAGTTATTAATAACACTCAAAAATCAGCATTATCTAACTTATTTCCAAGATATTTCGAAGAAAGGCCATTAATATTCCAAGCGCAAAAGGACAATGTGCTTGAAATATCGGGACTATCTTCGGTGTCCGTGATTGTATAGAAAATAATAAATGGATTACTCTTTATACTGGTATAAAGTTTATCATTAATACTTAATTCAGTGTCAAGGGTAAGATGAAATTGTTCATACAAATGATTTTATAAAACGAAGAAAGGATATGATTTCCTGAGGCATTGCTGAATCCGTTAATTTGTTGGAGGGGCGAGTTTCTTCACCTGCGGTTTCCATTTTAGCGGCCTGTGGAAACGTTTGATGCGGTGTTTTGGAGTATTGATGCGATATAGTTGGTGGCGGAGCTGGGAGTATCTGGTCCGGCAGGGTTTGCATAGGAAGCTGGAATGCTTTATTTGAGGCATTTGGTTCATGATGTAGTGAATTTTGCAATGGTGTTGGAGGTATTCGTTGTGGAAGTTGTGGTGTGACAAATGGTAACGGCGGAGGTTGAGTTTGAAGAAGGTGAGGCCAACGAGGCACTTGAGGTGGTGTGTTCTTTACGGCATTGCTGTATGATGTGTGATGTAATAGTGGCTTGGGACCTTGGGAAGAAGTCGGTTGAGTTTGTGAGGATCTTTGTCTTTGGGCTGGCATTGTATTAGAAGGAACTGTAGGTTTTGGTCTGGCACGACCGCGAATTGTGTCCTTAAGGTTTTGGCGAAAAATTTTACGTACCGTTTAAGAATATGTTTCTGATCGTAAAGAATATTTGATTGATTCTCAAAGAGGTTGTCATGTTTGACTAACTGCACATTGGGTAATCTTGAGCAGCTACTGATCAACTGATTGTTTATTGAAGTTATTATTGGTGTCGGGATGTCGCTGCGGGGAAGAAGTGTTGAGTAGAATATTTTGCTTGAAGGAAATTTCGTTGAGGCTTCTGTAATCAATATTAAGATGTTAGAAATAAGATCTTCAGGAGAACTGGTTCTTTCTAGATCGTTTGTTCCTGTGTGTAATATGAGTAGTCGGGGAGCAGTGTGGATTTGACTTTGTAAGTACGATCTAGCGTGTTCAATCAGTGGAGTTCTAACATACTTCACTTCCTGGTCTGAAGGAAACATTTTTTCCATGTCTAAAAACTTTCCATTTGAATCACATAGAAAGATCACTTCATTAGAATTATTGGTGTCGTTGGTAGCAGGAGACTTAGGAGGGTGCTGCGAATTAGTGTCTACAGGTTTGTTTTGTGGTTCTTTTCTTGGCGGGTTTTCTGGTAGATCTTGAAGGGGAGAAAGAGTTTGATGTTGGAAGATTAACAAGTAGTATCTCATCTTCTGACCATTGGTTGTCGTTTGATGTAGGAATGGCAGCTTTATTCTTTTTGTGCTATCATTGAATTTGTCGTCCATTTCTTCACCAGAGGTCTGGCTCGACGTCTTAGTTGTTTCCGGCGGCAGTTGTATTGTTTCCCAGAGGGCTTTAATTTGGTCCTTAAGAAAGGTGATTTCCGCTTCAAGCTGGTTCTGTGTTCTTCTCATGGTTGCGTTATCCTCCGATATTTTCGCATTTTTCTTTTGAAGTGCTTGATTTTCATTCTGTAATTTGGAAATTAAGTCAGCGTGTTTTTTGTAAATCGTGATTTAGAAGTTTAGTATTGTTTTCCAGATCATCAGCAAGGCCCCCTAGGGTTGTTGTTTGTACTTTGAAATTGTGATCTAGTTGGGCAGCTTTGTCTTTTAGGTGCTCGAGGTTACCAGCGTTTGTTACTTTAAACTCAGTAAAATCGGCTTCTAAATTTCCGACGGTATTTCGAAGAGTAGTTAAGGTGTTTAGCCTACTCGGTGTAAGGGAGAGTTCAATGGGTGTTGACAATTGCGTTATTCTTGTATTTCCTTTGTCTGCACTGGGTGTTTCTGTTTCTGTTATGTCACTGACAACATTTTCAGCATTTTCCACGGTAGTGTCGTTTAGTTCCGAAGCCCTTGTGTCCGCAATCTCACATCCTTTGTACTTTGTGAAAAACTTTTGGAGTTCTATATGGAATGTAGATTTGTCCTTTGCGCTAACAGCGCTAAGGTTTCCTGACGACCCGAGACTGTTAACAATAGATAGCAGTGCAGGAAATTCCTGTTGACTCCACTCGGCGAATTTTTGCCTTGAACCATGATTCTGCCAGTGGAAATAAAGATAGTTATGGTGACCATTTGATCTTCAATGTTATTTTCTTCCTCGTGAATGTGCATGATGATTTTATCGCTTTTGGTTGGGCAGCTATGTGACTCTTGTTCTTGCCATGTTACTCGATATCCCATCACGTTCAGGTGATCAAAGTATCGCACAGCGAAGGTTTTGATCCATAAAAGTAGCCGGTCTTCAGATGTTACAAAGGAGACAACCTTAGCAGCAGTTTTGTAGGCTGAAAAATCGATTGCTTCGAATAAAACTGATTTGGATTTAGTGGATGAGTGAAATTTGTCGACCAGATATCGGTGAAGATCATCACATGGTTTCATGTCCACCATTGAGGCAGGCTTGAATGTTACCTTTTTCTTTTGTCCAGGATTATCTCCAGGCTCGAAAGAGGGGTCATATTTGTCTTCATCCATGTATATTTACGTTTTGATAAGCTTTTTACCAGTATAATTCAATCCTTCCATGAAAACGACTAAACTTCTCGCACCTTAAAAAGCAGTGACCATTTTCAGTGGTCACGCAAGTAGTAGTAGTAGTAGTAGTAGTAGTAGTAGTAGTAGTAGTAGTAGTAGTAGTAGTAGTACTAGTAGTAGTAGTAGTAGTACTAGTAGTAGTAGTAGTAGTAGTAGTAGTAGTAGTACTAGTAGTAGTAGTAGTACTAGTAGTAGTAGTAGTAGTACTAGTGGTAGTAGTAGTAGTAGTAGTAGTAGTAGTAGTAGTAGTAGTAGTAGTAGTAGTAGTAATAGTAATAGTAATAAATTGCTTTATTTGCATGACCGCATCACTTTACAGTATTGCAAAAGCATGTATATGACAATCAAAATAAAAAACAAAACAGCACTAATAACAATCTTGAAAAATTCGGTTACATTACTAACAATGAATCACGTATTTTCATGCAGGAGGAGACAAACTTCATAACTAACTTATTTACATGATGTTCCTTCGAATTCATTATCAGTTTTATGCTTTCCGGAGATGATTTCTTGTCAAAGTCAGGTATTATTCGATTGATTTGAGTAATAAATGCCTGTCTCTGTACTGAGTATTTGTTACATTGAAAGAGGAAATGAATCTCATCTTCTACCTGATTTGAGTTACATAAAGGACATAATCTATTTTCTCTTGGCAAATGATCGATTTGGTATCGACCATGTTCAATCATAAGTTTGTGATTACTTATTTTAAATTTAACAAAATTCTGTCGTTCGTCATAATGTCTTAGCTGGTAGAGATAATCAGATGTAGAATATTCATCTTTAAAAGTTTTATAAAATTCTAGTTTTTTTTGAATTTTCGAGGCTGTGCCGCCAAAAGATAGATATTTCTCTCTCATTTCTGTGGTATATCGTCTAATTTTATCATTATCTAGAGATTCAGCATCTAAACTGGTTAGATTGTATTGTTCAAGCATGTTTATGAAATTGGAAAAATATCCGGAATTATTCATAGAATGTAGATTCTTTGACATAAGGAAAGACTGTTTGACTATAGAGTCATTATCTTTGTTGTTGAGGTAAACAAAATATTTCATAATTTTCTGATTCATCGGGATAAGCAGCGGCAGTCTATCAAGTTCAGCTCTGCAGGCTATGTTAGAGGCCTTATCGTTAACCTCTAAGTAACGTTTACAAAATTTGAGGTGGATTTTTTCTATTGGGGAGCTATCCCATTTTTTAAAATCTTGCTTGGTGTACATTCCCCATACCTCGCTGTTGTAACTCAAGATTGGGAATACCATGGTGTCAGATATTTGGGATGCAGTATTAGGATTAAGTTTGTTAAGAATTGTCCGCTTCCGAATACTAGAAAACGCGTGAAGGGCCTTTTCTTTTAAGTGTTCGAGTGCAAGTGTAAAGTTTCCCGTTGGAGTTAAACGTGTACCTAAATAAGTGTATTCTTGGACAATTTCAATTGACTCACTGCCTATGTTGAATTTGATGTCAATAGATTTTTTGGGGCGTTTCTGGAATAGTAGTAGTAGTAGTAGTAGTAGTAGTAGTAGTAGTAGTAGTAGTAGTAGTAGTAGTAGTAGTAGTGGTAGTAGTGGTAGTGGTAGTGGTAGTGGTAGTGGTAGTGGTAGTGGTAGTGGTAGTCGTGGTCGTGGTCGTGGTCGTGGTCGTAGTCGTAGTCGTAGTAGTAGTCGTAGTCGTAGTCGTAGTAGTAGTCGTAGTAGTAGTAGTAGTAGTAGTCGTTTGCATTTCGTACCCGGAGGTAGCTCTGCCTAACATATCTGGATAACGCCCTTTCCTAGAGTTATATTTTTTTAAGCATAATTGGAACTGAACCTTTTCTCTGCGAGAAGTAGTAGCTACAGTAAATGTTCACTTTCCTTTCCCTTAGCGCTAAAAGGCTTGACCAGTTGCCACCGTGTAGCACTGCTCAAGATGTAAGTTCTAATCCCTCCATATCTGCTTGCCATGCTATTGACCTAATGCAGTGACAAGCGACACATTGTCTGCTGTGAACTTTTCCCAGGACTTCTATGGTAGAGAGTAACAACCCTCTTTCTAAGAACCACTCATTTGCTGCTTTGTTAACATTTTTAAATGCCCTTTGCTCCGCATGCTTGTCATACTAATCTATAGTTCATCTTGAAATGTGTTTTCTAGGATTTCCTTTTCAGCGTGGTCGTCGTCACATGCCACATATGTCATCCTTGGGCTACTCTCACTGTCATGCCATTCATTTCAAACCGTTTACCCTGACAAACCCATTCAAGTGCAGATAACTGTCAATCATATGGATACCAGTGACAAATCGTATGTCCATGACGTGGTAGTATCGAGGGTTGAAAATGTAGATAACGACGGATTCACTGCTTGTGTGATGGCGGCAGGATATAACGAACGAAAGTCGTATGCTAACGTGACAGTTGACTGGATGGCGTACCAAGGTGCTCCAGTGGGTGGTGTGACTGGTGAAGTGCGCATGTCACAGTGGTGGACTGGTACGACTTGTGCGACTGTCATGTTTCCTACAGTGAGTGGCCTTTGTTGGGTTTTCTTGTCCTTCCCATTCTTTTTAAGATCATATCTTTTGAAACGCCTCACTTCTGCTGAGGTCACTCAGTTAATAACAGATCGTTTTTAATATGCATCAGCAGTGATTTGTCGTAATGGTGCAGCCGTACACTTATGACCATTAGTCGAACAACGTCATGGTAGTGCAAATTATTCTTTTACCAATTTCCAGCATATCACAAATGTCATGGGTTCCTTTTTGCAATAAATACGAAATTGATTCCTGTTCGTGGCTTTCTAAGAGTTAAGAGTTGCTTGATTCGGATTTATTTTTCAGGGAAAATTCTCTGGGATACCGTCGGTATTTGTGACTGCCAAGCATTACAATCCAGGATTAAAACGTGACGCAGCAAGCGCATGGATTGAAGATGTCACACAATCATCCTGTAAAGTTTGCTTGAGAGAATTGCAAAACTACGCTGGATCACACCAAGACGTTGTTGTTGTAAGTAACACTAATCTCATGGAATCGAACGAACAGCGTTTTTCATTGGAAACTAAGTGCAGCAGACTCATCTCATCTTTTCGCTTTTTTACGCTTCCAGCAGTTGGTCCAGCAGAGATGCACGATTTTTTGCTTGAAAATATATTTCCCTCCATCTGTTTCCTCTTCATCCGGCTTTGTCAACCCAACCATGTTATTGCTTTCTTGTAACCTAAGATGTCGGTGGCTGTTTTATATAAACCTTGTTGATAGATTACCATCTTATTTTCGACGTTGTCACAATCTTTTGGTAGTTAGGACGTGAGAATGAAATAGAATTCTTCCTTTTTATTGTTATTTATTCATTTATTTATTTACTTTATTTCAGAATTGGTTAGCGTTTTCATATCTTGACGAGCCTCCCTTCTCAGAACACAATTCGATTTACTTTTCGAATGATAAACCTCTCGCGCAGAGTCACTATAATGCCTTCTGCAAGGTCAGTATTCCAGTCCTTTCATTAGTCTTATGGGTTTCAATTCCCGTCACAGTGCACTTAATTTTATTGAATAAATTTACTATCAGAGAGCAAAAGAAAACGGTTCCCCTATCATGTCTCTAGTGATGGTTGTTGCATTTAGTCAGTTTAGCAGGCTGCCTGTCATATTCCAATGAATATTTAAAATGAAAATGAAATATAGATTATAAATGCCCTAATGCGGAAAAAGTCTTTACCTTTATGTAAATGTCAGAGACTGAATTTTTACAATTATGCAATTTCTTTTGACAGGACGCTTCTTTTACTAAAGTTCATAACTCAAGTCCACATGTGTTTGTTTCTGCCAATCATTCCACCAAAAATGGACGTCAGAGTCCAATTCATAACATCATAGCTGAGTGGGTAGAGGTATGTTTTTATTTTTTTATTTATCTACTTTTTAATATATTTTATGAATTTGTGTAACATACCACTTGCAACCACACTTACATGTGTTGTGTGCATGTTTGAAAACCTTATGAATTTCAAAATACGAATGACTGTAACTAACACTGTCTATTTTACAATACAGAATGCGTTCTATTGAGAATAACAGCTTATAAAACACAGGTCGTGCGAAAAACAGCCCAAAAGTTAAATTTTATGTTTAACTAACGATCAGGCATAACCCTTAGCTAGTAAAATGGCCATGAATTATGGAAAGTCGTTAAAACTGTGTTTAAAAAAAGTTGTGTAGCTGTATAGCAGAAGGTAAGCAAATGTTGTCAAACAAAAAGCAATGAGAAAACTAAAACTGATGTTAAGCAAGAGAGAATGAGCTAAGAAAGCGGATCCCTGTGGCCCATGATGATTATTTGAAATCTATTGAAAGTTCCCACGCGTGCGATGAAGGTTATTTTTATCTGCTGTTTCCGTTACGCGCGCGGTCTACTTTCCCGTGAATGCGACATATTTCGCCTCCAAACATTTGAAGTTTGACAGCAGTTACAGCAATTATCGCATGAGAGGTTTAAGTTGTTGACATGTAATAACGCGCACTCAATTGTCCTCTTTCCTCTTCCCTTTGAAGCCCTGTAAAGCAAACTTGTTGAACAGGGTTGATCACTTCCTAATATGCGTCAAACTGAGAAATATGGAAAGTCTTCTGGTCAAGACCTACCTGAACTGTTCTATAGTTTTTTTTTCTGCTAGCAAGGGAGAAAATACGCCGTCCGCCGTCTGTGTGAACTACTTCATGAGCTGATAAATATTCCTTTCTTGCAGTACATCAACAAGACAGGCTTTCGTGCTTGTGTCAAAGAATTATATGAAGCAAAATATGACCCATTGTCAGTAACGTACACAGTTTTGTCAGGTAAGAGCTCTACTGCTACAAAACTAATAAACTTCAGTACTTACAAGTCTCTAAATGAAAAAAAAAAAAAAAAAGAATACAGGGAATACACAAAAGAAATGCACAAAAACTGGAGGAAATAATAAAAATTGTATTCGGGTGATGATAAAAAACAACGTTCATCCCTTTTTCCAAATACCTATTAATGTGTATAATGGAGTGCTTTATAGCGGAGCTCTCGCGCGCGAATCGCGCGCAGCGGAGCACCATGGGTAAAAAAATGTGGTAAACTAAGTTACCCATCCAAGAAAATTTGGTAATCACGTGACCGTACACAGACCGCCCGCCCGCCCGACCGTCCGTCCGCACCACAGGCATACCAATGTGAAATAATTCAATCAACCGGTATGGCAACCCAAATGCAACTCAAGGTTGTATTTGGAAAGAAATCGCCTGGCCGCCCGGACTTTTAGAAAGAAAAAACAACAACAAAGTCGTGTCTTTTTCGACGTTATATTTGATGTTTACACTCGCGTGGATAACAGAGAAAGAGCTAGAGCGATTAATTGAAAACAAAAGAGACGAATTTTGTAGGAAGAAAAACATGAAAATTCAAAGCGGCTGTGAGACAATGAGAAATGCTAGCGGCCAGCAAGGTGAAAATGAGTGGCAGTGAAAAATAAAAGCGAACATGAACACAGGAGACAAAATATTGGGTAAGCACATACGACCATTCCTCCACAAAAATAATGTGTAACTAGTAAGTTTGACGTTTTAGTCCTACAAAAAAAAAACCACCTATTATTAACCAGAGTTTCGCTTCTAGCCCTGGCTAAATCTATATATTAATACTTGCAGTTGTTTTTCTCTTATGTATTGCATTTATTAATTTTGTCCTGAACAAAAAGCTTCTGCTTTTCCATTTCCTTTTTTTTCGCAAAACCGGAAATAACAAAAATGCCCGAAGTATTTAACTGCTCCTAAAGCCATACATTTTAAGCAATATCATTTTGCAGTTCACTAATTCCTACTTTGTATACGCGCAGACATCTGTCCATCTGGATGGGATTACTTCAATGGATACTGCTATTTAACAAGCTCTGTATGCGCACCTTGGGTGACTGCTGTGTCCAACTGTTCAGCAATGAACTCACATCTGGTAACAGTGCACAACCAAGAAGAAAATGTCTACATTCAGCACCGTCATAATGGAGAGCGATCATGGATTGGACTTAATGACCGAAGCGTTGAGGGATCATTTGTCTGGACAAACAAGGAAATAACCAGTTTTCGGTTCTGGGCTCCGCAACAACCAAACAACAGGAAAAACGAAGACTGTGTTCACACTCTGGGTGCCAATGATGGCTACACTTGGAACGACGTTTCCTGCGATAACTGCTATAACTATACTTGTGTTCGAGGTAAAAGCGGTCATCAGGTGCGTTTTACAACTTACATTAAATGATCTGTTAGTTGGCATCTGGGGTAATCTTATGTTCTGTAAAGGGTTGTGGCTCACTTCAATATTTTATGCCAGGAATGTAACCAAAACAACAAAAAAGCCATCTAATGTAAGCGCACATTAATGTAGTATCATCTTTCAGTCATAGTTAGTAGAGGAGATTGGTTGAGAATGCATCAAAGCTTAAGATTAAGATTTTTTTTTCTTTTTTTTTCACAATAAATGAATGCGACGTTTTTGTAGCCGGCCTGTGTACAGCGGACGCCCCCTCCCCCTGTTTTGAGGTGAGGGGGCATCTGTACACAGGCTAGGTTTTTATTGGTGAAAAGGATCAAAATGATAAGAATGCTATTGAACGTTTCACACCGTCGGTTGAGTCCAAACACCTTTAACAAAAAAACATACTATTATAATAAAGGCGCTTGTAGGGCTTTATAGCCATTCCACTGTTATTAACTTTGTTTCAGTTTATGTTTCAAACTCGTACGACTATATCAAGGTAACAATGGGCATGCAGCCGAGCTTATTAGACAGTTGTTAAGGTGTCATAACGTGAGATTAAAGCATTGTGTCCAGTGTTTGGTAAAATTCAAAGTAATTTCGCTTTTTCTTTTCAAGAGTTTTGTGATGAATTCAAGTTGAGAATATCATTTCAGAAAATAAGCACGTAGCAAAGGAAATCTGAGTGAATGAAACACAGTGATTTCTTTTAGAAATTGACGAATGCACAACTAACTATCACAGATGTACTGTGAATGCTGCTTGCCAGAATACCGTGGGCTCATACAAATGTACGGGCAAAGCTGGATACTCTGGAAATGGCGGCAAATGCGTTGGTAAGTACTGAACTTTGCTTTTGTCGGTCCATATTTTGCCCTTTAGCTTCGCAAACTGACCGACTTAGTTGTCCTCTGTTCTGATTTTATTTATTAAATTATAGACTAAATAAATATGCTTTATAGTGTATGTACAGAACTATTATTATTTTCTCTATCTTTTGGGGTCAAAACTTTCTGATAAGCCTTCAGTGGGTATTTAATCGGAAGTTTGAGCAGTAAAAGAATACTTGCACTAATGTGTGCACTCTAAATCAGACAGATCTGTTTTAGCCCTAAAACTACGGCCGTTTCGGTAAGTAAAATACAGTCCTATTTTTTAGTCTAATTTGGTGCCCTTAAATCAGGGCCAATACAGTCCAATTAGCTAGGGCTGATTTGGTCCCAGGGCTGAAATGGGCCCTAACGTGGGGTGGAATAGCCTTTTGATTGAGCTTTTATGGCCTGAATTGTGTTCAAATGGCTCCAGGAAGGGCTGAATCAGACTTTGGCCTGCAGGGCTGAATTGACACTAGGGCTGAAACAGATCTTTTTAATTTTCAGTGTGGAACAACCTTTTACACGAATTTTGATTCCTTTAATCAAAACAATTACGAACTTCCGTTTGGGTATATATTTGTTTTGACTTTAAGAACTTCACTGGTAATAACGTAAAAGTTTGATTTGATTTGAAAAAAAAAACTCGAAAACTAGGCGAAAATTTCACTTTTAGACCTCAAGGTCGCCCCAATTCAGACTGAACGCAATAAAAAGCCCCAAGGGGTCTGACATGTCTGAATAGACGAAAGTCGGGAGGAAATGTCAAGGAAGGTATTAGCTTGTGTTTTCGGCGCATGAAATCAATATTTCATTATTTTGTCTTCTTTTTTAGAAATCGACGAGTGTAGGAGCAAAACCCATAGCTGTGACAAAAATGCGTTATGTAAGAACACTGACGGATCTTTTACTTGCACCTGCAATCGCGGTTACAAGGGAGATGGAAAGAAGTGTAGAGGTATCTATCTAGCGCTCTTTAAAGGTGGCTTTCCAGCGTCGCGTAATTTTTACGTGCGTAGGCGCTTTAGTTTTAAGTACGTATATAAAATAACGGCTATGTATCAAAGGTTGTGCGTAAACGTAAAACTTGAACCTTGCTCAACTTTTACGCGCGGCCTTTCATACATTGCCTCCAGGGCCCTGACTACCTCTATTATATTTATGCGCGTACATTTTACGTGCGTACGCACATGAATATCACGCGGCAGTGGAAATCCACCCTAAGTTCTTGATCACCTAACGATATAGTTTATACATCCAGCACGTGCGTTCATTCCATTGCTTGTATTTATTCTCCCTGGCACCGGTTGTTCAAACGCTGGATAGCGCTTTGCATCAGATAAATCACTACACAGTGGATAAGTATTAGTAAAACTGACTGCGCTATCTACTGGATGGTGATTTATCTAGCGGCTAGCCTTATTCAGCTTTTGAACAAATTGTCCAGGTAATTTTATAACACTACCATAGCCACACAATCCGTCGCGTTCATCTGTAACGTAGATTTAAAAGAATAGAATGTAAAGGAAGAATTATCAGTTTACTTGCCTTCTAAAGGTAAAATAAATGCAGTTTATGATTTTCATTTAGATATCGACGAGTGTACAAGCAAAATCCATAAATGTGACAGAAATGCGTTATGTAAGAACACTGAAGGGTCTTTCACCTGCACCTGTAAACCCGGTTACAAGGGAGATGGCAAGAAGTGTAAAGGTAAATATCTCAGTAGAACACGCAATTATCGCATTCTCTGCTTTTAATTTATTAGACTGAGGCAAACACATTTGTCGTGGATTCTTAGCTGTGAACTGGAATTAGCCTACAGTACGTACAGGCTTAAGCCGGGAAATCTGTTCACATGCATTATTATTTTTAATGATTTTCCTCCCTAGTAGCCTCAACTCTAAATTACTTCTACTTCCAGCAACAGGAATCACTGCTCATCTGAATGAATAAAGCAAGATCCGGGAAGCCGTTTACCTGTATATTATTAGTCAGATTTTGAGTCTCTTTTCACAGTTGATCTGTAATGTTGATATCTATTTTGTTGTAGCGACACGCGGGCTGTTTTCCTACGATCCCGCTCAATCCTGCAAAGAAATCAAGGACTTAGGTATCTCCAATGGCGACGGGGAGTACTGGATTGACCCTGGAAGGACTAATAGTCCTTTCAAGGCATATTGTGACATGACAACTGACGGAGGTATGGTTTGAGTTGAAGCTAGGGGAAACCCATTTTTCTAAAGTAAGTTCAGGAAATTCTAAATATCTACCTTGATCTAATACCTAAAAACATGGCCAAAACAGCAAAACTACATCTCATACTTGAAGAATATCAAGTATATCAAGACAAAGCATCCCCTTGGATCCTCAATTTGCCGAGGAACAGGAACGTGAAATCCATCAGTTTATCAATTTTTCTTATAACTGTTAAGTGCTACCATGGAGAAGTTGTTTGAATGAATAATAATATGCATTTTTTGCGCCAAGCCTCGTTTTAGTATCAATTTCACACTAGCAAGCGCCTAGCGAGTCACGAATTTCTTAGTCTCGGGTTCCTAGTTCTGTACAGTACCGCAAACAATCCCCAAAGTAGACCGTAAATGATCCCCATTGTCGACCGCAAGTGATCCCGTGAAAAGTAGAGGACTGGAATACTGTTTTAGGCATGGATGGTGAATGTGCTGAGAGTTTGCACATCGCGTAGAACAATGAATAAATAAAACTGTTTCTTTTGGTACTTTTTTCTCCTTTCGTTATTCAAGCATTTGATGTTTCGTTGCTGTGAAGATTTAGGACAGGAAGGAAGTTAAGAAGGAAATTTTTCTTTCATTTTAACGCCTAGGAATAGGGAAATATGACCCCGGAATATGATCCCTTTATTTATCACTCTGTACCGGGTTTTGGTTTATTTCGAAATACGCTTAGTAACTACAACTAGTGAAAATGTTGCGTCTAGTGGTAAGGACCCTGTCGGCGCAAACCTGTATATTCATTTTCCGTGTCTTTACTGCTGGAGACACAGACAGTTACAAAGATACAACATTAGGGAAAGAGAAACGAAGGAACGATTAAGTGGAACATTTTGTACCCATGAGCAAAGAATTATCTTAATGGGGTTCAGTGTACTAGAGCGAGCTTTTATCTGGGGTCGTTTTCAAAGATTTTCACGGTTACAAAAGTTGTCATTTTCTAAAGTTCATACGAAGTATCCGAAAGATCGGATTTGAGCAATTTTTTCTTATTGCATCTAATTGTTCTACAGTATGTGAGGTTTAGTGCAGTTAAGCTTTAATGTTAACCAGCAATTAAGCAGAGCTATTGTTTTACTGGTTGCATTTAAGTTCTTTTTTTGTTTGCATTTATTTGTGTAATGTTCAAGGTTTCTTTCTTTTTCAGTCTTGGCATTTATTTGTTAAATTAATTCAGTTGAATTAATTCGTTTTGTTGCGATAATAAACGTGACACGATGAACCAGTAACTTAAGTCTAGGCCATTCTCGGATTTTCCTCTCGGGATCATTTGCGGTCCATTTTGGGGGATCATTTTCGGTCTGAGGACCACTTACGGTCACGCGGGATCAGTTGCGGTACTGTACAGTTCGCCTGAGTAATATTGCAAAACATTGATAAAGTTCACAGCCGGTAGCCTCCCAGGTTTTTAGGGGTTCGTCACGCGTTCCTGCCCATGGGAGGCTACATCTGGGTTTCCGCCGTGTGAATTATTTTGAACTGAACATTACTGCTTGTTTTGGCCCACATGACTTGATAAACCAAATGCAATGATAAACATTTATCGAATTTCAGGGGGATGGCTTCTTGTATCCAACGTTGTTTCGCACGGTTCATCTCCCACTCAGTTGCCAGTTAAGACATCGTACCGCGGAGTAAGCAGCAAAGAGATGGTACTTACAAAAAGCGCCATGAAGGAGCTGAGGAAGCACTTGTATTTCACTCGGATAACATTCCGCTGCAAAAAAAGAGGAGGTCGTACATTTCACATCACCACGGCTGCTAACAGCAAAGGTGAGGCTGCTGTGAAATACTTCAGTGGTGAGACAGATGTGATGCCTGCCTCTTGTGGCTCGTTTGTGATCATGAGCAATGATAACTCGCGGTTAGCAAGAACCTGCAAGGATTGGGGATACCAAAGAGGTTCTTACAAAGTTGGCAAATGGGGGCATGAAAGAGATCAGGATCGATTATACAACCACGCTGCTTTTGTAATGGCAGCTTACCACTGGCTTCTTACACCATCTGGCAGGTGGGAATGCGACGATTATAATGTGGGAGTGTCCCCTGGCGATTTTTGGAAAGTCTTTGTGCGATAGGAAGTCACCATAACGGAAGTCGTCCTCAAGGTTTAAGGGTAGTTTTGTTTTTTTAAAGAAGCTTAACGCCTATTAGGCATTATTCAACACCATGATCTAAGATAAGAACTAGTAAGAGGTACTGTAATAGCCAGGAGCTTATGGGCTCCTGAATGGTCATATGAGTGAAAGGGGAATAAAATAACACCCTGTATTAAATGGTATGGTATTAGATACAATAAAAACAAAGAAAGTGGGTAATTCAACAGTGTCGGCTTTCCTTCTTACCCCCAAAACCATAGAAATATGCAATTTAACTTAGAGAGCTTTTTACCTAAATAGTCTGCTGCAGCAGTTAAACTAACTCCACAACATGCTTGTTATTATATCCGTGTTCCTCACGTATTTCCAAGGGGATTCTCCATTCCCTCCCCCACCGATCAACAGGACATAAGTGATAATCAAGATTGATGAAAAAAATTCATCGTTAATTTTGTTCCTGTAAGTAGCTGCTAATGACCCCACAGGATGGACTATCGTTTGAGTTAAGGGACGTAATTACGGTTCCCGAATATTTAGCTGGCATGTCAAACAGTCTACCTTTCTAAAAAAAATTGAAAATATATGTATCTAGGGTAACCAGTGGCACGAACTCCCAAGAGCCACGCGCGACGAGTGGAAAAGTAAAATTATGCAAATTAATTTTGGCTCGTTCCTAGCGCCTTCGCCTCTCCCATCTCCGGAGGGGGAGGGGACGGGAGGCTACCTAATTTCGTTTTATACGGGGAGGCTCCATGGAGTTTTAACCCATTGGTCTTCTATATACCATTTTTGACGGAAAAGGTACCCCTTTCCTATTCTTTCTACTGACAAATGGTCCCCCTTTCAAATACCTTGTTTAGAGCGCGGCATCCCTTTTAACTGCCCTTTTAGTCCTTTATCCACCGAATATCAGATTTCCTTACCCTTACATGTACCTCCGCTCGTGAAATCCCTACCCTTTCATATACCTGAAACCTGAAAAGGGTGCCCCCTTCGGGCAGAGTCTCTGCGTACAGGCCATTATAGGGAGTACTTTCCGGATCCCCTCTCAAGTGTGTTCTCGATATACTGTGACTCAAAAGAGAAAAAAAGAGACTGCTCTCAGTCTACCAACTCCCGTAAGCGACACATTTAACCGAAACACCAATTTTTTTTTGCACAGAAAGCCCTGTCGTTAGAATTCCTTGTAAACGAGCACTATTTAGAGTGACGGTTACGTAATTTTCCGTTCTTTTAATCTCTTTAAGCGATCACTAGACACACTGTAAGATCTCTAAGTTCGCTGTATGTACTACGCTGCTCGGAGAATACGAAGAACTACATGAATTAGTGACAACACGGAAAAACACATATCATAACTTTACATGCAATAAGTTCTCTTCCAAAAAGTAAGTGTATCGCCAGTTTCGTCACCTCTTCTCGAAAGAGACAATTGCGGTTTGATTTTCGTAAGCGACCCACCAAATCTTCGCATTTTGGCTGGTGGCCTTACGGATGGTTCGACTGTAATTGCACTAACCTGCGATCAGGCAGGAAGCAGACAATGGAGAAGACGAGACATTGTTTAGTCGCGCAAGCGACTTATTAAATAAATTTTAACGGGGGTTTTTCTCCTGAATCACTTCTACGGGATGATCGCTTGACTAATCACTAATCAAAATTGGGTCAATACAGTGCCGACTTCAGACTTCATGTACTGATTTTTGAACCGTTAGAAACTTTGTGCGTATTGCTTAAAATAGATAGTAAAAGAATTCATAAATTATGAAAGTAATGTTGTCTGGTCTATCTAAAGTTTGTTTCAGTTATTTTGTATCCATTTGCGTACACAATCAAAAGCTGCTTTATAAACATGTGACCATTGCAAGTCAGTCATTAATTCCAATATCTTTGCTTCCAGTAACACTGAGGTTTGACGAGTCCCTTCTTTCCGAGCACTCGAAAACACGAAATGTGGATTGCTGGCAAAGACTTTGAGGCAAGCCCATGAACAGAACGTTGAAATTCCTAATGTTAGTCAAAAGGGACAGTTTAGAAGACAAAAAACGAAAGACGCTACCCGTTGCTTGTCGGTGCAGTTTCGCCTCCTTTCTCTGGCTCTCTGCCGCTCTCTCTCTCGTTGAGCATGGCCTGCTTGCCGCCTACTTTCCGGTTTTCTCTGCCTCTCCCTTTCTCTATACTCCAAACTAGAGGACAAAATGAATGAAAATTCTAGAAAATACGAATGTAAAAACAATTTCTGTCAACTGGTACAAAAAAAAAAAAATTCTTTTTGTTCTGAGTTGACTTCGCTGAACTTCTAAGTTGTTCAAGCCTTGTTTCCATATGATCGTCCGGATCTTCCGGATCGTCCCAGTCGTCTCAAAACATGTTCAGACGATCGGGACGATCATATGGAAACCAGGCTTTATGCTTGACAAAACGCAGTGAGCATTCGTTTTAGCGCCAAAAAAAACCTCGTTCCCAGGATCCAAAACTCTCACTGCACTCACAGACTACTGCTATAAACGATCTACCAAAGATACTAAAACATTCAGCAGCAGACATATATGCGGATGACACCACCATCAGTGCTAATGTTGATTATAGATCGGCACCTGGAACCTTAATTCAAGTTCTTTAAGCTGATGTTGGTAAAGTTGCACAATGGACCACAGACAATAAAATGGTACTTAACGAGTCCAAAACTAAAACTATGTTACTAGCTGGCAAACGTCTACATAAGAACAGAGCAGCTCACTGTCCATGTAAGCTCAGTCGAACTTGAACAAGTCCAGTCTCATAAACTGATAGGTGTAATTATTGACACTCAGCTTAATTTTAATGAGCATATTGATAATCTATGTAAGAAGCTAACACAGCGTATTGCTGTTTTGAAAAAATATCAGGCGTCATTTACCTTTAGATCAACGAATTCTTTATTACAATGCCATGATAAAACAAACCATGATGTATGGCTCTAGTGTGTGGGTTCTACATCCGTTGATAATTTAAATAAGGTCTTCAGGCTACAGAAGCGGGCCGCACGCGTTATTCTCAATGCTGATACTAGAGCAAATAGTGTAGATCTGTTTAGAGAACTCAATTGGCTAACTTTTCTTCTTGAAGCTAAGATTAATCAGTGCGCATTAGTTTATAAACGTTTGAACGGGGTTGGTCCCAATTATATGCTAGAATTACTCAAACGAAACATCGACATACGTTCTACTGAAAGACAAAGTAGAGATGGATCTTTGAATTTAATTTGTCCAAAGTATTAAAGAGAATCAGAAGGTGCTAGGACTTTTCAAGTATCAGCCACTAGGTTTTGGAATTCACTTCCCAATGAAATTAAGTGTAGCTCTAGTTTAGAAATTTTAAAGAAGTCTTTATATAACTATTTTTTGGAGTCTTATAAAGATGTTCATCACTTTACTATAGCTTAGGCTATTCTACTTTATTCTCATATATTTCATATTAATTCTTAGATAACTCGTATTTTAATTGTTAAATCTCCTAGTTTTATTACTTCATTATTTATATGTATTTGTGTTTATTTTTAATCTGTTTTGAGCGCCACGAGTTTATCAGTATTTGATACTGTCAAGTGTCACCCAAGAAAAATAAAGTTGATTATTATTATTATTATTATTATTATCTACACTTTGCATAGAGTTTAAATTACCTGAGTGAGTTACATAAGGACTAAGATGCATTTCTACTCATTAACAGAAATTTACCGAAGACCGACAAAGATCGAAAACTAAGTTTTGACAGACAGCCGACTATTGGCCCCCTCTCACCTCTCAGTAGGGGTTTAAGGCCTGGGTCAAAGGTGTGTTCGGAGCACATGAATGATTGGCAATATCTCTCGCCAGGAGACCTAGAACAAAATGAATTTTTCCCCAAAAGTAAACCCTGAGGTTTTCTTGTGCTGTAACGTTTAATTATGATCACGTGACATGTTGCGTGACCAAAAGTTGAAAATGAAGGAAATTGGCGAATTGGTGGCGAATTTACTTTGTTTAAGTAAACAAATTGGTATTTCTGAGAGAGGATAAACATACCTAATGTTATACGTTTAGATTGAATGTACAGGAAGTTTAAAATTAAAGTTTTAAATAATTCAAAATTAAATTTAGGCATTTAAAATGACGTTTTCCCTCATAATTTTTTTATTGAAGTGCAGTGGACGGTCATTCCATACGTGAAGTGTTAGAAATATTTAATATCAATTAGAAAAATTTTATTGCTCGATTCCTTTTCTTAAACCAGCCACCAATTGGTCAATAATTTACGATTTTTAACAAAATGATCACGTGACATATCAGGTGACTTATCAACACAATATTTATACTTTAAAATGTTAAGGACAATGAGTTCTTCATGTGTGCCAAATTTTAAGTCAGCGCTATCATCTATGCTAAAGTTATAGTCAATAATTCATTTTCCACAGGTCCCAGACCTTAGTCCCAGGCCTCTCTAATTAAGGAATACGCAATCTTTTTAGGTCCACCTGTACAGAGTGCTGTTAATGTTCTTTTGGTTCTCATTTCCTGAATTAGCAATTGCCAAGTAAGTATAACCCTTGTACTCAAATGACGTCACATCAATAGCTCCAAAAGTTGAAATCTTCTCGTATTCAGTGAACTGGCTCAGAGAGAACCGATACACCACTGACTTTGTGTGGTAGGTGCCACCCCTAAGCCGATTAGCCGCACCAAGAAATGTTTGACCGCACATAACAAAGGGATGCAAGACCCTGGCCCGGTAAGTAGGAATAGTCTGAAATAGGACAAACTGACTTCCATCCCACTTGTGAATGAACGACGGTGCGGGTTGAGAGGCAGTGGCGAGAAACACATCATCATTAATGTAAAAGGACTTTACATTCCATGCATATTGCTTTTGAAGGTTTTGCAGCTCGACGAAGTACATCCCAGCCCTCTTATAAACTACTGTTGACGACGAGGCGACGTTTGCAAAGGCAATGTAGCTTTCATTGTTGATTACAAACGCATCAGTTCCACGACATCCCTCTGTCGCTATCTCCTGAAACTTTTCAAACATGTTGTTTTTCCACTTGTAGATGGTTGAGTTGACACTCGTCGTAACATCATCATAGAGATTGCATACGGTAAGAAAAGGTTCTTTCGCCATTGTAAAAAAATTAAAGCTGGCTCCTCCTTTCGTTGCAAGGTTTTGAAAGGCAACAAACAATTTTCCATTCCAAAGATAAATAACTGAGTTCAATATGAACGTACGTTTATTACGAACATTAGCAACAGCAAGATAATGTTCGCCAGAAATTGTAAAATATTCCACGTCATGCCCTCCATGTGTGCCTATGGTCTGGTAAAGAAAGAATTTTCCAGTCAAATCGTTGAACTTGTAGATAAAAGAATCTGTGTTATATTTTTCGGCGGTGTCACTTTCAAAGTTGGCGAACGCTAGAAAAAGACTTCCATCAATGGTGAAATGTTCCACGGCGTGAGCTCCTCTGGTCGGTAAATCTTGGTATTTTTCAAAGTGATCACTGGAACAACCTGGATAAGAAAACAAATGAGAGCAATTCAGCACTGAAATAAATAAATGCCAGAATTTTGGCAAATTTACAATCATTATTTTCTCAGGTATGACGTAAACCGGCTACATTTCACTTTTTGCTGGTTTCTTGAACAGCAAAACTCTTTCGAAACTTTGGTTGTGATTTTTGTAAATGCTTGACCAAAGACAATTTGCGACCAAATATGAAGAATTACCACTGCTGTATATGGGTCGGGTGACATAAGGTGATCGTGGGTCCCACAAAATACGAGAGAAATACAATTAAATGTGGTTTAACTCGGTGTTATAATATGGAATCCTAAGAGTGCGCGTGGATGACGGTCTTGAGATGGTTGAGATTTTACCAACTTTTTCCATTACTTGAGGTCTGAAAGAGGAAGTATGTGTGGCATAATAAATCCGAAGTATAATACATCTTACTGTACTTTCATTAAAGGTGAGCACTGCATTTAGCAAACTTTCATGTTCAACCAACTAAAGCACAAGTGCTTGTATGCCTTTGTTACCCAAATAAACGTCATGTGATCAGTTATCAAAGAAATTTTCCCCTTTCCCTTTGTCTTTTCTTTTTTTAATTATGCGTACATATGCAGCTAAATGTAATGCCGAAATTTGAAAGAAACGGTTCTCTTGGGTAACATCACATGAACTACATTTGGACTGAATAAAACATGAAAACTGAAGTCTATTAAAGTTAATCCGCTCAAACATAATTAAAGGATCGCTGTCACGGCGGCAATTCTTGTTAGAGGGATATCGGACAAAACCTTGACAAGTTGTTTATAATCCATTGGCTCGTCTTTATATTTCGTTCCTTACTCATCCGTTCTTAGACAACGGACGCAACGCTTCTCTCTATTCTTTGAAAGCCAGCTGTAGAGTGAGGTTAACTTAGTACATAATTTGTTTACAAAAAATTGTTATTCTTAAGGTTCATCTTGTGTATGGCCGGGTTTCTTAATAATTAGTTTATAGTTTCTTAATAATTAGGGATCCAGAGGCTACAACTACAGTCGAACCCGTATTAAGCGATCAGTTTTTAAAGTCCCGAAAATTACTTCTCTTGATGTACTGTAATTTCGACCTCATTAAGCGGTCGCGGTCACCATTTGCGAAGTCCCAACGAGACTTTTTCTATTGTCTTAACCTGTATTAAACGGTCACACGGTGTTCATAACACAGGAGGTACAACAATTGATTTCCTTGTTTATTTTCGCAAACCATTAAAACGCCGGAAATGAATGTTTCTATTTGGGGTCAAATGTCTGTTCTGATCAGCACTGGAGATCTAATTCTTTGAACTGTATTTCTTGCAACCTGTATTAGGCGGTCACTCTGTATTAAGCGGTCACTTAGCCATTCCCCGAGGGTGACCACTCAATACAGGTTCGACTGTAACACCAACATTTATCGTGGATAGGACCTGTGGGGTGTTTCTTGGTGATGAGGAAACTATTCTTGGTAAGCTATAATTGTTATGTGGTGTGGATATTGTTCAGTGTCTTTTTAATCTTTTGTAGTACGTCATTTTGTGATTGCACCAGTCCACAACACCAAGAAACTACCGATCTGTGACATACCACGACTAAATATGAAACCGGTTTCTAGCTTTCTGATTGGCTCTAATCTTTATGGTATGGAATAGCGTAAAACTAAAGATCAAATCCTGTTAGTTTAAGCTCCTTATCAGGTTTGCTACCTGCACAGTTAACACCATCCCCAGTATATCCTGGCTTACAAGTACAAGTGAAGGAACGCTTGGTGCTGGTGCAGTATGCATCATCGTGGCAGTTATGTTGTCCTCTTTTACACTTATCTACAAATCAGCAAATGGAAGTTAGGTATAAGAATTTATTTCACGTAAAGTAATCCACCTGCAAAGTCAGTTTTCACTTTCAGCCGATTAAGAGTTGTTTAAATTATTCATTCACAACAGTTCAATTGAGTTCAAATTATTATAATCTATATGAATACTCTTCGTTCAATGTCACCAACCACGGCGTGACTTACTAAACAACGGCACTTTCGAAATGCCCTTCCCTGCAGGCACACTAAAAGGATCGTTTAGTGTTACGGCACAATGAACTGGTGGCGTTACAGTTGTGTTTTCCTGTCTCACACTCGTTTCTGTCTGCAAATTTAAAAATTAAACGAGACTTACCTGTAAGTTGAAGTTTGATTGTGATTCTACCGAGTTACAGAATGCTGAGAGATTACATGCCCAATTTCCCTACCCTCCCCTCTGCTGTTGGGTAACACGTACATTCAGTCTTTAAAACCTGATTGGCGCATGCGCTTGCTATCTCATGTAATCTCTCAGCATTCTGTAACTCGGTAGAATCACAATCAAACTTCAACTTACAGGTAAGTCTCGTTTAATTTTTAAATTTTACCTCGTTACCATGCTGAGAGATTCCATGAGACTTCAAAGCAACACGGACATGAAGGAACAACAACATGCCACTTTAATAGTAATATGTAAATGATACATTTTACATAGATGACAAGACTGATCTTGCATAATTTGAAGTCTTAGCTATAAGTTTGTTGTAAAAACGAGAAAAGCAGCATTCAGATGACCACCCTGCAGTTTGGAGAATGTCATCTAGATTTACAGAAGCCCTGCTTGCTGCTGAAACAGATGCAGCCCTTGTACTATGAGCTGAATATTTTGTTACATCAATACCAGCTAAAGCCATAGTGTAACGCACCCACCTAGTGACTGTATCCCTGCTTACGGGCTTATAAGGTTTAACGTAACTTATCAACAGCTGTGACTGGCCGCTAGGTCTCAATACTTTAGTTCTTACAAGGTATTCCGTAAGCGTAGTAACAACACAAATAGAGGGTCGTTCAAATGATTCCAGAACAACCTGAGGGTTAGGTACCCCTGGTTTGCTTTGTTTTAGGTGGCTAGGGATGACAAATGTGTATTTGGCATCATTCACAAACATATGATTTATGTCTAACAAGTGAATAGTCTGGCCTCGTTGGCCTGATACTAACAACAACAACATAACAAGTTTCAATGTAAGCTGTTTAAGTCTCAACGATTCAACAGGATGAAGTGTAGCCAGGTATGTTAAGACCACTTGGACATCCCAAACTTCTGTATATTTGGGCTTGGGTGGTCGTGACTGGAAAACACCTTTCAACAGGCGACAAACTAGCGGGTTCTGTCCAACTACAGAGCCATCATCCAATGACACATAAGAAGACAATGCACTTCTAGCACACTTGATAGCACTGTAAGTAAGTCCTTGGTCAAAAAGTTCAGAAAGGAAATCCAAGACTGCTCCTACAGGTGGTTTAAGATGATCGTATTTCCTCTGGAGACAAAATGCTGTCCATTTCTTGACGTACCCGGAGTACTGTTTCTTAGTCCCCCGCCAGGATGCCATGAGCAATCCAACAGCTGACTTCGATACTCCTCTTGTTTCATAGTACTGCCGGACAAGAGACATGCCATCAGTCTCATTTGCTTTCTCAGAGGATGTAGAGTCCCTGACTGTGGGAGGGTGAGGAGGTCCTTGTCTTGTGGGAGCATTAATGGATTTGCCACAAGAAGGCTTAGTAGCCGGGGCCACCAAACCTGTGTGGGCCACACAGGAGCCACCAACAGTGCTAAAGTCTGATCCTTCTCTAATTTCTGCAGACATCTGTTAAGCAGAGAAAAGGGAGGAAAAATGTAAACAAACTGTCCACTCCAGGAAAACGAGAAGGCATCTACGTGGCAGGCTCCGGGGTCAGGCTTCCAAGAAACATATTTTGGAAGCTGGTTGTTAAGTCTGCATGCAAACAGATCAATCTCAGGAGTACCCAGTATGTCAGTAATCTTACAGAATATATCTGGTTGAAGCTGCCACTCAGTTCTCTCATTAAATTGTCTGGAGCATATGTCTGCCTCAATATTAAGGACACCTGGCAAATGGCATGCAGTCAGCCAGATATCATTTTCCATACAGTACATCCAAACACTTTTAGCAAGTTTGTTACACGGAGGGGATTTAGTGCCCCCCATTGCATTAACATAGCAGACAGTTGTAGAATTGTCAGTTTTAATGTACACATGCTTTCCTTTTAATAAGGGCTGGAAGGATTTCAAACCAAAATAGACTGCTAATAATTCAAGTTCATTAATGTGCTTTTGTTTTTCAAATGGGGACCACATGCCTTGGGCACTTTGTCCATTGCATACCGTCCCCCAGCCTAATTTCGATGCATCTGTTGCCATTTCTATATCTGGGTTGTCCATGGTGATACTTTTGCATGCTGTAGGTAGGTTAGTCACCCACCGGCGAAGCTCACTGATAGATTCTGAGGAGAGGGTCATATTAGCTTCATAGTTGCCATTATTTTGTTGCAAAGCTGTATTTTTGTCAATTTCAAGACTCCTGTAAAAAAGGGGTCCATACTAGACAGCAGGCAAACTAAAGACCAGAAGTCCAATGACCTGGGCAACTTCTCTTATAGAAATTATACTTTTCTTTAGCAGTTGTTGGCATGCCAAAATTATTTTCTCGGTTTTTTCTGCCGTAAGAAATACTTTCATGTTGACAGAATCTAAAAGAAAACCAAGAAATGCCAATTTCTGACATGGTTGCAACACTGACTTTTCATGATTGATCAGGAATCCTAGAGACTCAAATAGGGTTAGGGTAGTAAGAATATTACTTCTGCAGTCTGTCTTTGAGTCCTCCTGTAAATATGAGTCATCTATATAGCCAACATTTAAGAAGCCTTGGCTACGCAATGTGCTATACACTGGTTTCAATAGTTTTGTAAAGTATCTTGGTGCAGATGCTAGGCCGTTAGGGAGACATGAGTACTGAAACAG
This sequence comes from Porites lobata, assembly GCA_942486035.1. Lineage (NCBI taxonomy): Eukaryota > Metazoa > Cnidaria > Anthozoa > Scleractinia > Poritidae > Porites > Porites lobata. Next base: position 249,485 of record CALNXK010000265.1, read on the forward strand.
CCTATTTCTCCAGAAAAACCTTAAATATTTCCTGTGCTCAACAGCCACAGGAACAGTGTAATATGCATCTGTTAGGTCTATAGAAGTAATATAACAGTTTTTCTTCATTAACTGGATAGCACATGTTAGGCTTTCCATTTTAAAATGTTGATACTCTATGGATGCATTCAGTCCTTTTAGATTCAAGATCAGTCTGTAAGAACCATTTTTCTTTTTTCTGTGAAAAATTGTAGAGACATACCGACCATAACTAGGGTCAGTCTCCTCAAGAACCCCTTTGTTAAGCAATTGTTGTATTTCACCATCAATAAGTGCAGCCTCTTCAGAGTTAAATCTAACTGGAGGCTTAGGATATTGTTGATAGGGGTGTTCAGTAAACTCAAGATGACAGTGCTCAACCATGTCAAGAATTTTTCTGTCTGAGGTAATTTCCATCCAGGCAGAGAGAAAGTATTTAAGCCTGCCAGCAATTTGCAACTCTTTGTCCCTTACCTCAACGTTTTGGTCATGAATTAGTTGTGGTTCTTCTGAGCAGCCCTCCTCCCCCCCCCTCCTTCTTGCTGAAGAGGGGGCGGCGGTAGTTTTTTGACAGCCCAGAATAATAATTATTATTCCTGTATTTGCCTTGGTATCTGTCTGAGTGACCATCACTTCGTGATCTTTTGAAGCTCTGCTTAGTTTCTCTACTAAGCTTGGAAGTGATTCGGTTGGTATCAGTAATGTCTTACTCAGTTGTTATTGGGTTTGAGGGAGCACAAAGATAGCGGTAGCTTGTGTGAAGCTCCGGTTTTAGAGCCTCCCTACGCCTCAGATTTAACTCTGTGTTAGAATTAGCCATCAACAGAACACCATCCATGAGTTGGTTAACTAGTTGACCCTTTGATGGCATATCTGGCTTGCTGATCAGGTCATTTACAACCTGGACCACTGCAGTTGTACCCTTAATAAGGGATTTTTGCACCTTCTGGAATTTAAGATCTGAGGTACGTGCTCTCTCTGAAAGATTATTCCAGATTGGTAGGTTGACCCTAGTTTCGGCCAGCATATCACAGTTTTTTGGCCTGAGGTACCGTTTTTTTATTTCATTCAGCTTATCTTCCTCAGGTTTGTCTTTCAATAACTTTGGGACAATAGCGGTTAAGTTTCCATGAATTTCAGCGCCATCTTGTTCAGAGACATTAAACTCCTTTTCGAGTTTATTAAGTATGTCACTATTGTCCTTAGGCAGAGCAATGCCATCATCGGTTTTTTGTTTTTACGAGCAGGTTCCTCAGGTTCTATGTCTGAGCCGCCGCCACGGTCATCCGACTCGGAGTCGGAAGCTACAGAAGCGTTATTCTCGCATGCGGCGTCGTTTTTTGCCTTGAGCAAATCGCCCAAATTGCTAAAACCCTTGTTCATCTCCACCGCAAGACCAGAAAAAGCCTCTTTGAGAAGGGCAGCCACGTCAGTGGTTAAACTTTGACCCGGGGTAGCAGATTGTTTTGAGCCGCTACGACGCTCTTTTGGCGCGCTTTTTTCCCTCGAGGAACGGCTAGGTTTTGTCACATTTTTGGTGACCACTGCCGTCTTAGAGGCACCAGAGCCAATAGAAGGTGCTTTCTCGCTCTTCTTTTGCAATTTGTCATCACATTTAAGTGATTTTGTGGGATCTATAGTCCCAGAAGTGGGCTCTGCGTCTTTTGACAGCGAGCCTTTGTGCTTCTCCGCACCTGTTTTGCTTGATCCTGCGGAAAACTCTTCGTCTCAGTCGTTCAAACTGGCGTCTAAGGCCCAGTCCATCTCTAGCAATTTGGAAATGGTAGTTTCCTTTGCTAAATTCAATGACTCGCTCATTTTTAGTAGATAAAAGAGCTGTATTTTTCGAAAAAATCCTCAAATACAGCGATAAAAAGTCAATCTGATCGGCGACAAACGTTGCACTGATTGGCGCATGCGCTTGCTATCTCATGGAATCTCTCAGCATGGTAACGAGGTAGAATTAAGAGTTAACGCTGAATTATCAAACCGTAGATCTGTTTTAAGAAGCATAATAATATGCCATCCACGTTCCTATTTTGTCGATGCCTTTATCATTTCAACCTTATTCACCGCACGTAAACCCGAGAAAAGAAGAAGATATTATTTAAATATACATTTCAATTAGCATATCTTGAAGTGCTCGGTGGTATATTTACCTGCACATTTATGTTCATATTCACTTTTGCAAACACACGTGTAATGTCCTTTAGCGTTTTCGCACTCCGAAATATCGGTGTCACATAGGTGTTCTCCAGTCTTACACTCGTCTATGTCTGCAATCAAGAGTTAATGCTTAATTGTCAGCTGACTTTGTTCGATTTTTATGTCGACTCAGTTTTACGTGTTGCACACTTGGAAAGCTTTCGCTGGGGGAATTTAGCCTGAGAAAAAGAAAATTTTGGCGGATCAAGCACGCAAAGCCGGCCAGAATAATAGGGCTAGGAAATGCACACGCCAAAATGTCCCTCGAAATCGCACATGTGAGCCTGTTCGCACCAACATTTTTCATGGATACGACCTGTGGGGTGTTTCTTGGTGATGAGAAAACTATTGTTGGTTAGCTATTGTTATGTGGTGAGGATATTGTTCAGTGTCTTTTTAATCTTTTGTATTACGTCATTTTGTGGTTGCACGCGTCCACAACACCAAGAAACTACCGATCTGTGACATACCACTGACTAAATATGAAACCGGTTTCCAGCTTTCTGATTGGCTCTAATCTTTATGGTATGGAATAGCATAAACCTAAAGATGAAATCCTGTTAGTTTAAGCTCCGTATGGTTTGCTACCTGCACAGTTAACACCATCCCCAGTATATCCTGGCTTACAAGTACAAGTGAAGGAACGCTTGGTGTTGGTGCAGTATGCATCATCGTGGCAGTTATGTAGTCCTGTTTTACACTCATCTACAAATCAGCAAGTGGAAGTTAGGTAAGAATTTGACGTAAAGTAATCCACCGACAAAGTCAGTTTTCAGTTTCAGCCGATCAAGAGTTGTTTAAATGGTTTATTTGGAACAGTTCAAGTGAGTTCAAAATTTTTATAATCTATGAATACTCTTCGTTCAATGTCACCAACCACTGCGTGATTTACTAAAACAAGTTTGTCAAAGGACTTGGAACGTTAGTCTCAAAACTTCAATCAAGAAACTTTGCACCCCTAAGGACGCATCGTATAGTGCTGCGAGGCTACACTCAGGGGCACCCAATGGATTTGTTCCTCAAAATATCTGTTGTTCAGACCAATTTTTGCTGGCTGGGAGATGTGGAAGAAATAATATGTCCTTGGAGAAAGTGTTGCTAAGAAAAAAATGTGTCTGAGGGGATTTGATGTGTAGAATAGTTGCTATGTATTATGGATCAGAAACCCCTCCCTCACCCCCGCCCCCCTCCCCAAATTTATTTGGGCACACAGTTCAATTTTTCTCAGTGATACCATCTCCATACGCATGCCGTGGGAGAACTGTTTTGCAGTTCCCAACCAACAGCTACCACTTGTTTACGGTGGAGCTGGCGCTTAAAGCAGTGCTTGCACTCGCCTCGGCAGTAAATGTTCTTTGATACGCCAGCAATCCCCCGCTAATCGACCCAACGGCTATGCCAGGCGGATGAGCCCCAATAAGGGAGAACCAGCTGTCCATGACTGCCACTGCTTGGGTGATATGGTTGTGCGCATGCATGAGGTATTGGCCATAACGCAGTGATGGTACGTGTGCTTCAGGGCAGTTAATTGGTATTGTTAAATATTTAGCCCTCACATATCACTAGAGCGCTATAACTGAAGCTGTTCTTCATGACGTTAGTTCCCACTCAGTTTGTTAACAGAGTCTCTTAGGGAGTAGCGCGTTTCACATCGTTCAACAATTTAGAGGATAAATATCCGGGAACAAGATCATTTAAAGACTTGTGAACCATTAGGGCTTTTTTGTATTTGAAACTGAGTGCTCAAGTCTTTCCAATTAAGTTGTTTAAATAAGCGGTTGGCATAAGCATCACATCTAGAAAAGGTTAGAACACGAGCAGCACGCTTCTGTAACCTGTCAAACAAAGTTTTTCGACAATTAACCCAGACAATATCACTATAATCGAATTAAGATTGAATGAGGAGCGTTGTATATACAATGGAGAGTAGGCGTTGGAACAAAAGCTTTGAGGATCTGTCCCTTGAAATCCAGAGTACACCCCCACCCTCCCCCCCCGGATATCCGCGCGGGATTTTTTCGTCCCACGAGCGACAACGCTTCCAATGAAGAGAAGGGGTTCAGAAATGCATAATTTACATTGTTCTTTGTATAACAAAAACGACCCCAACCCTCCTTAAGTTATTTTTACTTGTACTTAATTATTCATCCCATGGTTTTTTATCACTCACCTAAACAACTGATTTCAATCTCTCTCATGATCTCTTCCATTTCTTCTCTGTTTCTTTCCTGCTCTTTAATTATCTCTTCTTCTTCTTTATTCATCGGAACGGGACAAACTGCGAAACAGCAAAAAAATAAATGAACAGTAATTATAAATCCATAAGTAGCTGGAGCATGATCGTCAAGGTGTAGTCCTGAATAGGACTGTGTCGGGTAGTCATCTTCATAGTCAAAGTCGTTAGTTGTTATAGTCGTTTATTGTTAGTCAAATTGTCTCTTGCCTATAAAGTCACTTCTGTCTTTGTCAGTTTTGAGTCCGCCATAAGTCGTTTGTACTGTGTCCGTTGACTGCTATTCCAGTGGCTTTTGGTCTAATTTAGTAAGCCAGCTTTCTAAGGTGAGTGCTAGTTATGGTAGTCTGTAGAATGCGTAATACGTGTCGCAGAGTCCCGGTCGATTTAATGTTTCGTGTGGAAATGGTGCATGTTCAGCAATAAGAAGTGTGATTGTTGGCATCACCATTTCTTGTCGCTGGATCGTCGCTTTTAAACTGTGACAAAAGACCGATCGAAATGACCCGAGTCTTCATAGCCAATAACAACACGGCTTAACTGACACAGGACCAGTCACATCGAGACTTAATTAAGCAATCAGGTCAATAACCAGAGTACAATACAGATATCATTATTGACGTTTATTATTATAAACCTTCGCCACGGTAGTATAGGAACAGGAATAATTATAATTTTATAACAATAGAAAAATGAAGATGATAATAATAATAATAGTAATAATAATAGCAGCACGATTTTCAAAGATACAAATTCATTTAAAAACTATTAAGAAAGTAAAACAGAGGATCAGTCTTGAACGAAGGCGTTTGGCTGGTTTTGAAGTCTTGATCGCACATTTTTCATGTGTAAAAATCATTATTTCATTTTTCTTTACTTCAGAATGTTTTTTTTAAAGCTTTCTGTATATGAAACAGCAACAGCAACAGGGTGCTTAAACATAATGCCTACAAACAGGTGCGCAATAAAATTTTGGTCCTGATGTCATTAGTCATTACCTCCATGGTTTACAACTTCCTGTGCCATCATCACAGCTGGGAACATGATAAAGGAACTGATAACTATCAATGTTGTCAAGTCAGCCATCGTCGAAACTTGTAAAAAATAAAATAATATTAAATAATATCTATTGACATATAAAAATATTGAATAATATTCATCGACATTAAAAAATGTCAACGAATTTCGTTGGTGATGGAGAACCGATGCATAACCACGAGTCGGGGTGGAAAGAGGAGGCCCTGGAAAATTGCGGTGGGGCTGTGCGCCGTAATATAATTCCTAAATCCCTTAGCCTATTTCACACCAAAAAATGGGACTTTCCTTACTCTGTTCTATTTCAGGTTAAAACTGGGGATAAATTCTCTCCACCATTTTCAGACCAAAAGGGGTATAGCTATACAGCTTACATCGGAGCTCTCGCGCGCGAAGCGCGCCAGCGGAGCACCATGGGTAAGAAAATTTGGTAAACTATCCATCCGAGAAAATTTGGTTATGACGTAGCGTACGCCCGCCCGCCCGCCCGCCCACGCGTACACACACTTCATGTAAGCCGATGTCAAGTGTCACACTTGTCAGGACGGAGAAATAAATAACAATGGAGACTAACGTCGTTGGAAGAAAAACATGAAAATTATATAGCGGCGGTTGGAAAATGAAGAATGCTAGCGGCTATTAATGTGAAAAAGAAGCGGCAGTGAAAAAATAGAGTGAACAGGAACACAAACATTTCTTCCATAAAACGAGTAAATAGGAAGCTAAAAGAAGTTTCACGTTAGTCGTGTAAAACAACGGTAAGGAAATGCACAAAAAACACTGCTGCACGTGCAGGGATGTTTTTTGCTAATTAGAAAAAAAAGTGCGCTGCACGTGCAAACTTGTTTTTTTTGCTAATTAGATCTATTGTTGTTGTTTTTAGCGTTCTCGTTGCTTTCAACTTGTCTTTAGTATTCATCGATTTTATATTTTCTTTGAGGAATCTATAAATATTAAAGAGAGCTTCACTTTTAGCGCTGGCTAAATCTATATATTATACATACCAAACGGGCATAATATAATACGGATAACTATATGGTCCTATCAGTTATATAGCCGGAATAATACCCCGGGGAAAACTTAGATAAAGAAGTACCCCCAGGAAATTTATCCGATTGCAGACCATTCTTGAGTTTATTGGATCGCAGCAAAGTCAATGTTAAAAGCCTGCATTTAAGCTTACTAAGAAAGAGTTGAAACTGCGATTCAAGAACAACTGAAAAACGAAATATGAGACAGTTTTTTATCTCCCCGATATTGATGTATTTTTAGAGAAAGATCCAAGCAGCTGCAGGTTCAAATACGTTTGATGCTAGTACAATTTTCAGAGCTATTTCCAGTCAATAACTCCCTTAATTCGCTTATTACATAAAATGTATCGTCCCATAGATGCGGAAACCGTGAAACAGAGAAATCAAAATTGGTCATCTAGGCTAACTATAAGTACTAACCCTACTGATCCACCAGGTATGCAGTGTAGCTGAGTGTATGAGGTCAGACTGAACCCGAGTCTCTCGTTATGCAGATTAACTGATACATCAGTAGAGTCTGCTAACTGCATGTTGTTGCCATGAACTTTCAATGATTTTTGTTCGCTACTCAAAACAAAAATTCCATGCAATACCCGGTGGTTTTCGTTTATTTTATTGAGGGAGTGCAAAATTATTGTCGTTGATGGAGGAACAAGTGGTTTTTCTCTGTTAAAAATGGCTAAAATCAGCACTTTCCCAACACAATGCAATAACGAACTGAACAGTCTCTGAGAACCGGGAAAAATGCGATAAAATAGTAATAATGTTACACAAACATTTTAAGTGAAATTCTAAATGGACAGAGTAGTAAATAAGAGTGCTTATATGTACCAACCCTTGGGCGATGAACCGGCCAAATAAAAGAAATAAACTGGTCTACAGGGGATAACCTTGCAGCCGTATTTAAAAACCAACAAAGTTAAAGTTTATTTGCTGGCTCTTCCTCAGTCGTATACATGCATGCTACATGAAATAAACAAAAACTAGGCAATTGATGCGTTGGAAACATTATGTAATATATCAAACAGTTACTGGATCGAATTAGAAGAAAACAAAATTTCTGAGGACAAAGTCGTAAATAGATAAGTGCTTCTATGAACCAACTCTTGCAAACAATGAATCTGCCAGATAAAGGTGCTCTATACTGGAATAACCTTGTAGTCTAGATAGCAACAAAGAAAATATATTCACTGACTCGTATATGCGACGGTCAAAAAAGAAAAAAGAAAAAGAACTTAAAAAAAAAATGCAAATTGATGCGTAATTTGAAACACAGTCCCCTCTTTTTGAAGATAAAAAAAGAAAAGAAAAGAAACACACATTTTCAAATAAAAGGAATCTTTGATGGAATAAGAATATTCGATTGGCAGACCTCGCCGAAGCATCCAAATTGATGATTGGTCCATTTCGATCCTATATCATATGGTGATCCTCGCTGAAAACGACTATCTTTACAAAACTCGGGGGCACCCGGCGACTATATTCTGTAAAATAACTGTTCGAAGGAACAAATATTGCCTAGAAATTTCTAAAGCTTGAGAAGAGCTAAAAATTTCTGGATAACCGTTCCATGTTTTCGCACTTTAATATCAAGATATTGCAGAGCATGATAAATGAAATTGTCCCGATCTGCAAGCTTCTGCTGGTAAATCCGCAACCATCGCAGCAGCAAAAGGTCAATTTCGGCAGCTTAAAACCGTCTGAAACATAGCTCCATTCCGTGACAATGAATAAAGAAAGGTTCTAAACAGCCGCAAGGAGAAAACGGACAAGCTTTTGAAGTAAATGAAACCCGCGAAAATTATGATGCTGCTGTGCACGGTTACACCTTTTTGTTACTAACTCCTTTCTCGTTTGTTAAACTATTTAAAAAAAATGATTGATGAGTTGCAACTGTATTAAAAAATATTTATTTGGCACCAGGTAAACCATTTTTAAAGTCCACAACCCCACAACCTCCCACCCTCTCCCAACTTCACTTGAAAAGAGGTGGATCGGTCCCCACACTTTGAAAACTGCTCCGCGGGCCCTGGATATATCAGGCAATTATTAAATTAAAAGGAAACAAAATTTAATACCAAAAAAAAAATACCGAGATGAAGAGAATTAGAAGATACAATTTGAATTTATCGTATTCGAAAAACACTATTTAAAAATACTGTTTCATCACTCTTTCCGTCAAGGATATATAGTATTCTGATTCCAACTTCTGCTCTGTTTCACATCAGTGAAACTGTATAAATTTAGCCTCGAAATAAAGAACTAAAAACCTGATAGAAATATGAGGTAAGTAAAACTCCTGTAAAGATGGGATAGAACACTTTGCGGACGAAAAAGCATGTTGTTCGTACTGAAAAGTACGACAAAACAACTAAAGGGTTCAGTTATGTTGCAATAGGGGAAACGCACCATCTTTGGATGCTACACAAAGAAAAACTGGTTTTGTTCAAGATTTCGGTCTACACACCGGTCTTCGCACATATTTTTAAGGCACAAAAATGTAAGTGAAAAAAAATACATTGAAGGCTTTCAAAGTTGACCGTCACAACCTGCAAATTGCTATTTCTTATGAGACTGATAAACAATTCTCATTTCCAATCCCACGCTCCGCCACTTTTTAAATAGTTAACTATACTTCAATGATTTTATATTTCGTTTTTATAGACTTCTATGTTTATTATTGTTTATGATTTATTTGAATCATAAGCTGCCTGAAGTATATTTGAAAGTTATTTTAAGCCTGTTTCTAAGATTCATTTCTTTTATATTAGAGATGCCCACTCCAATTATTTTCTTCCCAAATTATGGCGAATTTTCTGTTCGCTTTACTGGAAATGCTCAGTCGTTGCTACTGGAACGAGTGAATAAATAAAAACAGTACCTTCGTAGGAGTCAATTTAAAGGGAAATTAAGCTGACTATTACAACTGTCAAAACTATCTTTGATCTACCTCTAGCGCTTTTGATCATTTTAATGTCTAAAGGCGCTATATTAAGTGAATAAATTATTATTATTATTATTATTATCTTTTATAGTTTCTGTTGTCTACATGCCTGTCTCACGAAATGCAAATACTTCTTGTTTTCATTAATTTCTGTTTCTTTCATTGGAAAGAGAAATAAACCTGACTTGACCTGATACGACTTCACTCACTCAAACTTAACCAGTCGCAATTCTGATTCACTGATGAGCCGTAACGTACCTTACATAAAAGTAAATACTACAATGTTGTTTGGCTTTACAAAAGTAACTCACAATTTCAACTGACCACTTTCACCCAAAGTTAAAATGGCCCCGTCAGTCCAAGTCGCAAATTCAACTCGTTCTCTAGCAATTTGCAACTCGTTAGCCTGAGTACTAAGGATTAAGCATTTCTGGGGAGAAAAAGCTAGCTAGAAAGAAATGGAAAAGGTCTTTTAAGTCCTGACCCTAACAGGTGAATATTTCACACACGGCACACTTGTGGCCGTTGGACATGAATATGTCCTCTGTCATGATGATCAAAATTGATAGATGATTACGAAATATTGTAGTTACAAACATCTCTATCTGCCATTCTTGTTAAAAAGTTTTATATTGTACGCACCTCAAATTTTTCAGCTCCTTTGATCGGTTGTTTGTTTACCAACTTTTGGTGTCAAAAAGCTTCTTAATTCTGAGCAAACTTGTCTGAGTAGGTTGCTAATGAAGATGTTTTATAAATTACTTGAATGGTTTGGTCAATAAAGCAAAAAAAATTTAAAGCAATTAAAACTCAAAGATAACGTTCAACACAGGATATGTTTAATTTTTTGTTTTTGGAACGTCAAAGATCCCCAATTTAGAACAATTAGAGACATGACTAAGAAACTTAAACGCAGAAATTCAACGTTTGTCAGACCGGTGGCGCCAGCAGTTAATTTTATTTATTGCTTTTATGTTGATAAAATGTTTGACCAAAAACAGCGGGCAATAATCTCATATTTCAGTATTACTGACGTTGGCAGTACGGAGTACCATTTAAAAACGCCAAAATTAAGAATTTGTTCATGCTTAGCGTGCGTATATCGAGTTATGGAAGCACGCGGGAAGTTTGGAGAGCCCGAAAGATGCGTAAGAGTTGCACGAGGCGATAGCCGAGTGCAACTCTAGCTTCTTGAGTGTTCTCCAAACTTCCCAAGTGCATCCATAGCTCGATATACGCACAGCTAAAAGCATGAGCAAATTGTTTTATAACATAGCTGACAAAAATGCTTGCTTGTGGATTAACTGCAAAATTATCGTAACGCGCGACACAATAACAAACGGTTCTATTGGCTGATTACGAAAACTCCACAATCGTCTAGTTTGAATGAAAATATTCTTTCTGTAAGACCTGTAACAGTGAGAAAGAAAATTTGCTTCTTTGTTCGTTAACGATCAATGGAAACTAAGCAGAAACAAAGGTAAGAGTCTTAAAGTTCACCTAAAATTAAAATCCCCCGTGACATGTTCGTGAGAAGTCGTGGAGTATGGTTTGGATTTGCTAAAAAGATGTTTACGTTTTGCTCGGCGAAATCCAGAAAACATGTTTTTAGCGAAGACGACTGTCATCCTTGTTTAAACTTATATTCATTTACGAACATTGGCTGGTCATTACAGCTTCTTGAGAAGACCTGGCAGCAGTTGTTTTTGTGAGTAATAAATTTATGTCTTCTTTTGTAATTTGTGTTGTTATTGCGAGGGAAATTTTCCTGCTTCAGTCGGATTGTCCGGAGATAACAAAGTGCATAACAAATTTAAACAACAATAAAAACGGAAATTTTGCTTTTAAATGTTGTTGATGACCAGTTGGTGTCTGTTCTGTTCCCAGTGAATGTCTTTCGGCCAAAATTTGCTGCAGCTGGTCTTCGACAAATTTGTGAACGCGCAACTTGCGAGTTTTTTTTAATTCGGCTTTATTTTTGCCGCTTGTTGACTCAGGACCTAAAAGGTCAATGCCGATAGAAAAATTGGGCAGTTTTGCGCTGGTTTCTTCTATATTTTAAAGAGAAGGAAAAGTGCACTGCAGCTTAAAAGACGGCAACTTTGCAGCCAGGTAAAAAAAAAAATGCTCACGTCATCTTATTTACGCACGGGCGTGCGTAAATAAAGATTTTGTTCATAGCGGCTCAATAGGACTTATATAGGGCAAGCACGCGCGCTATGTTATAATATCTATTTGTAGTTATTACTCACTATTTTCCGATCCTGTCCATAACTTGTTAAATTCCGCCATCTGGTCGCAAAGAGACAATTGCAGTTTACTTTAACAAATACATAGTTTATGAAACTTATATGATTGATACAGAATTTCTTGTTTTTCCCTTTTTCTTTTCAACTCCCGTTCTAGGAACGACACGCTTGATCTGTTCTGTTATATGATCTCTTGACTCATATTTATTTAATGAATGACGATGATCGCTCGCTCGATTCTCGCTGGTCGATGATGGATGTGCAAGTTAAAAGCCCTTTTTAGATCTCTCTTTGTTTAGCAGTTTCCAGGTGCCTGGCACTGTTTTCTTAATGACGTGTAGCATATCAAAGCAAAAGTCCATTAGAGAGTTTTAGATTCACCTTTACGGAAAACGGCAAAGTCAATTTGTACCACATGACGAAGTTCTCTCTCTACTTGTCGTTTACTATTTATCATACAAAAACTAGTAGCTAATTCATGCTAGATTCATCCATGTGAAGTATTTCTGCTCATTTCTGAATATGAGAAATTGTCACCTTGAATTTGCCGTATGACGACTTGACTGTAAACGTGAATCTGAGGCTAAAAGCTACCCAGTATGATATGAACAACTATCCGATATGTGACTCTCCACTTTAGAGATCGGCGTGGCGCAGCTTCGCTCCGTTACAGAAATCGCGCCAAAATCCCTGTTCTTATGTGTGTAAACAGAAGCTCTATCCGGTATGGTTTTCGTGCCGGCGCAAAAGCTGTCCGGTATAGTATGAACACCTATCCGATATGCATCTCTCCACTTTAGAGATTGGCATGGCGCGGCGCAGCCTCGCTCTTTTACAGAAATCGCGCCGAAATCACCGTTCTTATGTGTGAACCGAAGCCCTATCCAGTATGATTTTCGTGCCGGCGCAAAAGCTATCCAGTACAGTGTAAACAGTCTAAAACTCACTAAAAAATAAATATTATCACGTTTTTTAAAAGCCGGTCCTAGCACCAGTTTTGAGGATCGCCGAAGAAAAGAGAGTTTGACTGAGTTCCCAAACCAACACCCCAAAAATTTGGAAAGAAGGGTGAGAGAGATAAATTGTATTGGAATATAAATACCAATGAAATGTCAATCTTAAGGAAGAAAAGGCACCGTACTTTGGATGTTTTTATCTGCACATGGATGGATTTTTTTCAATTAAGATAAAAGTCAGTTATAACGCGGAAATTTTCTTTATGCGTTATCGGCTTATTCATGATTGGTTGCTTATTTTGACGCCCAAGGTCCTATTTGAAACTTCATAACGTAAGGACAACTGTGAGCAGGGAATAAGTTAGCACAGAATTTGATTGTCGGCGAATTTCTGTAATCGTCCATCGTTCTGCTAGTGATAAGCTAGCCGTTGTTCACTCGTCTTGCTTGTTTGGGGCTGAGTGTTATTCCGGTCAAAGAGACAGAAAGAGTGTCTGGCAAGGTTTCCATAACTTTCAAAAATGTACTAACCCTACTGATCCACCAGGCATGCAGTGTAGCTGAGTATATGAGGTCAGACTGAACCCGAGTCTCTCGTTCTGCAGATTAATTGATACCAAGAACCATAATGGCTCTTGTTGATACATCAGTAGAGTCTGCTAACTTACATGTTGTTGCCATAAACTTTCGATGATTTTTTTTCTGTATTCAAAGCAAAAATTCCATGCAATACCCGGTGGTTTTCGTTTATCTTATAGAGGGAGCGCTAAATTAATGTCGGTGATGGGGAAACAAGTGGTCTGCTAACTTACATGTTGTTGCCATAAACTTTCGATGATTTTTTTTCTGTTTTCAAAGCAAAAATTCCATGCAATACCCGGTGGTTTTCGTTTTTCTTATAGAGGGAGCGCTAAATTAATGTCGGTGATGGGGAAACAAGTGGTTTTTCTCTGTTAAAAATGGCTAAAATCAGCACTTTCCCAACACAATGCAATAACGAACTGAACAGTCTCTGAGAACCGGGAAAAATGCGATAAAATAGTCATAATATTACACAAACATTTTAAGTGAAATTCTGAATGGACAGAGTCATAAATAAGAGTGCTTTTATGTACCAACTCTTGAGCGATGAACCGGCCAAATAAAAGAAATAAACTGGTCTACAGGGGATAACCTTGCAGCCGTATTTAAAAACCAACAAAGTTAAAGTTTACTTGCTGGCTCTTCCTCAGTCGTATACATGCATGCTACATAAAATAAACAAAAACTAGGCAACTGATGAGCTTGAAACATTGTGTATTATTATATAGACACGAGTGTTTTACTAAAAGATGTACCACTCGTAAAATTCATAAAAACTACATCCTGGACCCGAGTGGTTTATTTTCCATAATCTCACTCGTGAGTTTATCGATGACGTAATTTCGGTAATTTCCCTCTATTATTTTATTGATGTCTTTTTGTCTATATAATAAAAAGAACATTACACGGCGGCTTGAAGATATAAAAACAATATTTTACGAACAAGCGCAGCGAGTGAGTAAAATATTGTTTTGCCACTCGAAAATAAAGTTCATATCTTCGCGCCACCGTGTAATATCCTCTATATATATCAGACAGTTACTGGATCGAATTAGAAGAAAACAAAATTTCTGAGGACAAAGTCGTAAATAGATAAATGCTTCTAAAACTAACCCTTGCAAGCGATGAATCGGCCAGATAAAGGTGCTCTATATTGGGATAACCTTGCAGTCTAGATACCAACAAAGAAAATAGGTTTACTGACTCGTATATGCGACGGTCAAAAAAGAAAAAGAACTTTAAAAAAAAAGTAGACAACTGATGTGTTATTTGAAACACAGTATTATATCAAGGCCCACGCTCGGGGAGGCCCCTGCCTCCCACCCCGCCCCCAACTTTTGGAAAGAAAAAAAAAAGAAAAAGAAATGAAAAGAAATACATATTTTCAAATAAAAGGAATCTTTGATGGAATAAAAATATTCGACCGGCAGACCTCGCCGAGGCATCCAAATTGATGATTGGTCCGTTTCGATCCTATATCATATGGTGATCCTCACTGAAAACGACTATCTTTACCAAACTCAGGAGCACCCAGCGACTATATTCTGTAAAATAACTGTTCGAAGGAGCAAATATTGCCTAGAAATTTCTAAAGCTTGAGAAGAGCTAAACATTTCTGGATAACCGTTCCATGTTTTCACACTTTAATATCAAGATATTGCAGAACATGATAAATGAAATTGTCCCGATCTGCAAGCTTCTGCTGGTAAATCCGCAACCATCGCAGCAGGAAAAGGTCAATTTCGGCAGCTTAAAACCGTCTGAAACATAGCTCCATTCCGTGACAATGAATAAAGAAAGGTTCTAAACAGCCGCAAGGAGAAAACGGACAAGCTTAAAGTAAATGAAACACGCGAAAATTATGATGCTGCTGTGCACGGTCACACCTTTTTGTTACTAACTCCTTTCTCGTTTGTTAAGCTATTAAGAAAAAATGATTGATGAGTTGCGACTGTATTAAAAAATATTGAGTCGGCACCAGGTAAACCATTTTTAAAGTCCACAACCCCACAACCTCCCACCCTCCCCCAACTTCACTTCAAAAGAGGTGGATCGGTCCCCGCACTTTGAAAACTGCTCCGCGGGCCCTGGATATATCAGGCAATTATTGAATTAAAAGAAAACAAAATTTAATAACAAAAAAAAATACCGAGATGAAAAGAATTAGAAGATACAATTTGAATTTATCGTATTCGAAAAACAGTATTTAAAATACTGTTTCATTACTCTTTCCGTCAAGGATGATTCTGATTCCAACTTCTGCTCTGTTTACGTCAGTGAAACTGTATAAATTTAGCCTCGAAAAAAAGAACTAAAAACCTGATAGAAATATGAGGTAAGTAAAACTCCTGTAAAGATGGGATAGAACAGTTTGCGGAGGAAAAATCATGTAGTTCGTACTGAAAAGCACGACAAAGCAACTAAAGGGTTCAGTTATGCTGCAATAAGGGAAACGCGCCATCTTTCGATGCTATACAAAGAAAAACTGGTTTTGTTCAAGATTTTGGTCTACACAGTCTTTGCACATATGTTTAATGCACAGTAAAACCTAAGGATACGGCAATTTAAAATGTAGGTGAAAAAATACAGTGAAGGCTTTCAAAGTTGACCGACACAACCTGCAAATTGCTATTTCTTATGAGACTGATAAACAATTCTCATTTCCAATCCCACGCTCCGCCACTTTTTAAACAGTTAACTATACTTCAATGATTTTATATTTCGTTTTTATAGACTTATGTTTATTATTGTTTATGATTTATTTGAATCATAAGCTGCCTGAAGTATATTTGAAAGTTATTTAAAGCCTGTTGCTAAGATTCATTTCTTTTATATTAGAGATGCCCACTTCAATTATTTTCTTCTCAAATTATGGCGAATTTTCTGTTCGCTTTACTGGAAATGCTCAGTCGTTGTTACTGGAACGAGTGAATAAATAAAAACAGTACCTTTGTAGGAGTCAATTTAAAGGGAAATTAAGCCGACTATTACAACTGTCAAACTATCTTTGATCTACCTCTAGCGCTTTTGATCATTTTAATGTTTAAATGCGCTATATTAGGTGAATAAATCATTATTATTATCTTTTATAGTTTCTGTTGTCTACATGCCTGTCTCACGAAATGCAAATACTTATTGTTTTCATTAATTTCTGTTTCTTTCATTGGAAAGAGAAATAAACCTGACTTGACCTGATACGACTTCACTCACTCAAACTTAACCAGTCGCAATTCTAATTCACTGATGAGCCGTGACGTACCTTACATAAAAGTAAATACTACAATGTTGTTTGGCTTTACAAAAGTAACTCACAATTTCAACTGACCACTTTCACCCAAAGTTAAAATGGCCCCGTCAGTCCAAGTCGCAAATTCCACTCATTCTCTAGCAATTTACAACTCGTTAGCCTGAGTACTAAGGATCAAGCATTTCTTGGGAGAAAAAGCTAGCTAGAAAGAAATGGAAAAGGTCTTTTAAGCCCCGACCCTAACAGGTGAATATTTCACATACAGCACACTTGTGGCCGTTGGACATGAATATGTCCTCTGTCATGATGATCAAAATTGATAGATGATTACGAAATATTGTAGTTACAAACATCTCTATCTGCCATTCTTGTTAAAAAGTTTTATATTGTACGCACCTCAAATTTTTCAGCTCCTTTGATCGGTTGTATGTTTACCAACTTTTGGTGTCAAAAAGCTTCTTAATTCTGAGCAAACTTGTCTGAGTAGGTTGCTAATGAAGATGTTTTATAAATTACTTGAATGGTTTGGTCAATAAAGCAAAAAAAATTTAAAGCAATTAAAACTCAAAGATAACGTTCAACACAGGATATGTTTAATTTTTTGTTTTTGGAACGTCAAAGATCCCCAATTTAGAACAATTAGAGACATGACTAAGAAACTTAAACGCAGAAATTCAATGTTTGTCAGACCGGTGGCGCCAGCAGTTAATTTTATTTATTGCTTGTATGTTGATAAAATGTTTGACCAAAAACAGCGGGCAATAATCTCATATTTCAGTATTACTGACGTTGGCAGTACGGAGTACCATTTAAAAACGCCAAAATATCTATTTGTAGTTATTACTCACTATTTTCCGATCCTGTCCATAACTTGTTAAATTCCGCCATCTGGTCGCAAAGAGACAATTGCAGTTTACTTTAACAAATACATAGTTTATTAAACTTACATGATTGATACAGAATTTCTTGTTTTTCCCTTTTTCTTTTCAACTCCCGTTCTAGGAACGACACGCTTGACCTGTTCTGTTATTATGAATTTTTTTCGTGACAAAACAAATGTTTGATTTCAATGCAATGTATAAAATGAGCATATTATAGGTCGAGTTAACCGTGACGTTTTGTATACTCTCGACTGCGTGATGAAATGACTGCACTACGTCCGAAAATTAGTTCTGACCAAGAAAGTTTAAGTTAATTTTTCAGGCTATCAGGCTGTCCGACGAAGTTACGACGAAGGTTATTCTTCGTTTTATTACAAAGTTCTATACAAAGATATCAGGAAGTAATCATAAGGTGAGTGGTATCCTGAGGGAAAACCAACCGTGTAACTGTACGTGATTTTCAGTGCTTATATTAGTTTTATTGGCGATAGAAATGAACGACATTTATACCTAATGTAAAGCGCTCATAGATCAAGGAGGGGTTTTTTTTGCAGTGTTTTTTTTCCATATTTTCACTTTTCATACGGGTAGTATATATCCACGGTCTAGCCAAATGTCCTGTATGTCACGCAAATATATAAATACATTGGGTAATTATCACTAATCTGCAATAATCAATTTTTTTTTTTTTAGCCTAAAAGTTGAAGTTTAAGTCATAATAATATTGCAATAGAAAAAAGCAACGGAAATTCGATTACACATTATCTTTTAACAGAAATTTAACAAATGTTTAGGCAGCGATTCTTACATAATTTGCCATGTTGTCATTATGCAAAATAAACATCTGTAAAAAGGGGAAAATTAACTCCGGCATATCTTGGATTTACCACTGAAAAGAATAACTCTAAGATTTTGAACGTACCTTTTGTAACCTATGCTTATCTGTATCAATATTTCCCCCTTTTGAAAAAAGAACGAAAATAACAAATCATTGGACCTCTTCATGGTTTCTGAGATAGACAACGCGTTGGAACGAGAATAGTTATTTACCTTTGTCTCGCGGAAGTCGTTCGTCTTCAGATAACATGGGGTAACAAACCTATGTTGAGGTCGCTATGAAGGAGAAATACGGCGAAAGAGGATAATTCCCTTGAATCGCAAACTTTATAGCGAAACATTAAATTAAGTCTAGGTTGGACAATTTAGAGGACCACTCTGAGTCTAAACATTGAAGGTTTTTACCCGCAAGGTTCAAATACGACTAGAGGCCATACCGTACCGAGTCCTTGAAATTTCTTTCTTTATTTCGGCGTTGAGGAGTATAACACGCTGGCTTAGCAAAATTCTAAAGATCGTTGCGTGGTCTTATGCGAGCTAAATTTTAATCAAGTATCCTGATTACAATTTTCGGATCTCAGTATAATTGTCTCGGTCTGAAATGGTAAATGAAATTCAGCGTATCAATATCAAGCATTCAAAAGTAAGAGGAAAGTGTTTGTCTTTTAATATTTTGGTTAATTTCTCGACGAAAGCGTTGCTTCTAATAAAAGCCGTGGAAATTTTAATTTTAGGGAAATATTCAGAAATTATAAGCAACCTAAATGTACATGCAAGAAAATAAAAAAGTGTGCAGACTCGATAAACTGAAAATTGAAATGCAAATCTTAACAACTTGTTAATGCCACATAACTAAATCGCAAATGTTTTCAATGAATATCTCTTGCTTCATTGCTTGCTCTGTAAACTGGCCGGGGTGACGTAAATCCTTCGCTATATTACATATAACAAGCTACACCTCAGTGAGGCAAGATGGAACCTTCGTGAATTTTCGTGTTCGTAAGACTGACTTAATTATCTAAGTATAACATAGAACAGGAAAGTTTTCTGTGGTCGAGATTCACCCTAGATTATCTTTAAATCAAAATATTAACATTTGTTGTGGCGTTGGTGAATAAAGTAATTTAAGAATCGGGTTCAAAATAATTCAGTAAAGCTTGGATCATGGACAAGATGAAGTCGGCTATCAATTTCGTGGCGGAGACCTAACCTGACAACTGTCTGTCAAAATTTTGGGCCACATAAAACAAATAATATAATTTTCGTTTGGTTTATTTCTTATTCAAGATTATAAGTGCTCTAGGTTCACACAAATTCCAGCATTCCTCAGTGGGTTGTTGTGTTTTTTGCCTTTATGTAAGAGATAAAGCCCGAGAACAGAGGTATTAAGCCAGATATGGATTAATACCGACGTTCGAGGGGTTTATCTAACTTATTTCATGATATTATTCATGAGGTATAGGTTACATAAAGGTCGTCTTCACAGGGCAATAATTGGCCACTTGTTTTTGACATCTGTTTGTTTGTCATTTTTGATCCGACCGCAGACAATGACGTATTTCATTGTCATAATTTTTGATCAAACCACTTGTTCTCACTTAGGTGAGAAACGGAGAACAATAGCGCATTGTTTGCTTGCTGAGCCGACAACAATCAAATTTCAAACCTTTTGTGTTTTTTTATTTTTGTCTTGGTATTTTTGGGGGGGCCAGTACACTTGTGAGAGCGGCAATGGATAGTGACGACGAAATTTTCCTAACGCAAAATACGTTCTCTCAGAAGCCTTTTTCCCCTGAGTTGAATTTGGAAGAGTTAGTGGGAGACTTTAGAAAACAATGTATTCTACCTCACTCCACGACAGAAATACAAGTCTACGGATGATGATTTAGATCATTTACAATTCGGGTGCAAGAGGATAAAAATGTCAGTCAGTTTTAATGGTCGCAAGCTGGAGACGGTAATTAGAATTTTCAGTTCTAAGTTTCCGCATAAATCTTACAATCAACTATCTCAAAGATCTTTACTCCCTACCCCACAAACAAAGCAAATGACATCTACTAAACACGTAAAAACAAGTTGGACCACATTGTCACGTATTGCTAAGAGGTATAATGTTCAACCGAGTGGATTTTTCTCCATTTGAAGCAAGATGTTTACCGTGCAAGAAGTCCGTGTACAGTGGTTGTTGGCTTTCTTCTTCATAGGTTCACCTACTAACCAAGACGTTGAAGGTATAAAAGAGATCATTCATCTCTGTATTTCGGTTTTGCAACTTATTTTTATTATTTTTACTTTTTTGTATTTCCCAGCGCTGAGTATCAAAACTGGAATATGCAATTTCACCATTACTACTCCTGGTCTGTTTGCGTTTGAAAAGGTTTCCTTTGAGAAGCCTTTCAATGGCGGGCAGGATGTGAAAGTTTTCGTTTCCAAAAGCCACACAACAAAGAGTTATAGTGGTGGAGATGGCGCGGCTATTTGGGTGGAATCTGTTGATAATAAAGAATTTACAGTTTGTGTTTTAGAGTACGGAGATGGTTCTAGTGGGACTACGGAAGTGAACTGGATGGCGCTGCAATCTGTTCCTGTTGGCGCTCAACTAGACACAGTCTCGTTGGATTCTTGGACTACTGGAGAAAAGTGTAAAAGGATCGCCTTTGAAAAGGTTACCGCTGTTTCCCCTTGCGTTTTCGTTAAGTTAATAGTTCTTACTGATTTAGGTATTTCTGTTTGCTCAAACCTAGACACAAGATTTCACTACGTTATTTTTTGAGCTTTGCTTGACTGAGTGGCTTTAACTTCCTCTTTCTTTATTTAGCTCGTAGGAGCTGCAGACGTTCCATTTGACTTCTTTCTTATATCTTTAAGTCATGCGATATAACATTGTTGCATTATAAAATACGATTCTTTATTCGTTTACCAAGATCTTACATATATTGCTACCTCTATTTTCTTCCATCAAAGTTATCTTGCAATCTGTCCTCCACTTTTCTTGATCATTTCAATTTTTTTATTTACATTAATACATCTTTAAAAAGCTTTAACAATCTTCATATTTTTGCTAATTTTTGCTCTAAAAAATTTAGTGAGAAAGTCTATATTTCGATTCCTTTTGTATCTACGTTGCCAGGTTCATGATTATCGTTTTATTTGCAGATTTGCAAATTCTGTGTTTAATTCGTAAAACTGTTCTTAGTTGTTTTTCATCTGCACTAGGAAATTCCATCCAATTTGCTTCTTTCAAGTTCAAAATGATTTTTTCTATCACTCTTCCATCGCTTTATATCATACCCTTGTTTGTTTGAAAAAGAAATGTAATTAATTATTTTTTTTTTCCCTTTTACTTTTTCAGCGTTTCTCAATTCCTCCGAGCATTTACGTAACAGCTCGTCACCAAATTCTCAAGAGACCTCAGGACGCCTTGGCCTTGTGGGTAGAGGATGTACGCAGAGATAGTTTTAAGGTTTGCCTCAGGGAAACTAAGATTTTTGATGGTCTGCATAAAAACATCAAGGTGGTAAGTGAATTCCTTTTGTTACCTGTTACATGTTTGAAAGTAGACTCACACGACAACCAAGCGGTTCCTCCCTTGCTGCAACTTACAGGGGCTGTGCTTTAGCAGAACCCAGTTGCCCCTGAGCTCTACCTTTGCTCTTTGCCCACTAGGAAATCGTAGCTTTTATCATAGAGATCCTATGTTGGATACCCTGTGATTTACACAGGTTCAGAGCAATGGGCTCCCTTCTCTTAGAAACAACCTTGACTTGAGAAAGAATATATTGATAACATTGTTAATACTTTTTCACTTGTCCTTCAGGACTGGATAGCATTTGTTAAGCTGATGACGCTGAATTTTACCTTGATCCATGGCCTTGTAACAACAAAGAATAACTCACCACTAAACAAGCAACAAAACAACACTCTCTGTCAGGTAAAGTAACTAATCAACTATACTGTTTTGGTTTCTCAGTCACTTATTATATTCATAAATAGAAAGTCTTTCATAAGTTCATGGAGCTCTGATGTTGTTATCGTTAACTATTTAAACAAGATATATATCATATACCGCATATGTGTAGAAAAACTTAAGATCGCTGATTCTTTTCTTGTTTTTTTAGATAATAAAGTTCACTGATGCTTTCTATGCCCCTCCGGTAGTAATGGTTTCACCAAGACTCAGTTACCGTAACAACAACTCTCGTTTCTCGGCTTCCGCAACTTGTAACGCAGTTACTGCGTGGATTCAGGTAACAAATATGAAACTTGGAGCCATTTTTCTTAGTCGTTGCGTCCTTCGGCTGCCTTCTTATCTTTTCCCTTCTAATTTACTTTTAGCATTGTCTCTGTTTCAATTTTTCATGTCGTTTAAGGAGTCCAAAAAAGTTTTTTTTTGTTTTGTTTTTTCCCAATTTTTCCAACCAACCTGTGCACGCCACGGTTTCGCTTTCTAAACGACCTTGGTGTACCTAGTTACATAGTAGTTATGGTAAGAAAATACCTGATGATGCTTAATGATTGATAATCTGATACTTCTAATGATTGTGTCTAGCATACCTTTACAAACGAAACCGAGGTGTGTATGAAAAGATACAGCAATAACGCCAATTATAAGGACATCGTACAACTGGATTACCTGGTGATTGGAGGTACGTAAAAAATATATCAAACCCTTGGTAAAGGCTGTATGCTGCAGTGTATCAAGTATATTTTATGACATGAATCTTTTGAAGTTGTTTCATGGAGAGCTTTTTTTCTCTACTTGATGCTATTTTTTGTTGTCTCTATTTTGGGGGATTGTAGATTTGGTTGACTGAAAGAACATGTTACTACTATAATTTCGTCGCAATAAATTTGTGTATTCAAGAAAATGAGATTTTTTTTGAAAACTATTAAGACTAAATTTCTTTGGCACACTGGTGCTCCTGATCACGAAATTAATAGGCTCATATGTGATGTCATAAGAAAAAAAATCAGGAACTGAAAAACGGGATCATATGCATTCTTATCCTTTTCTTAGAGTCGCCAGTGTCGCATATAACTACAATGCACCTTATTGGCATCTTAAAGCAGTTTCAGTTTGTAATTAAACGAAATTTTTGCAGAGTCTATACTTGTTTTCTTGCATCTAAAGCCACGTGTCCCTTAATTTACGTTATAGTTTCTTAATCTACGTCAGAGCCCCTTTTTTTCTGAAAGGGATCCGAGTGAAGACTTGCACAAATGGTGTGCCAAAATAGCGGTAAATTTGAACGTGTCAAAAAATTCTCTTTAATAACATTGTGTTCAAAGCAATTTTTTTTTCGCGCACTTTCTCATAGTAATGTGCATTTTCAATTCTAAAAAAAAAAATTTTTAAGGTATGGGCACTTTAAATCTAATCTGTTGTTATTTGCTTAATTATCTTCAGACCTGGATCCCTGCATAGACGTTACGTGTTATTATCACAGCTTCTGTAAGGCGTTTGGACCCCATGATGCACGCTGTGTATGTGTGGATAGCTGCCCATCTTACAAAGAACCCGTTTTCTCATCAAAGGGCACTACGTACGACAACAGATGTTTGTTTGAAAGAGAAGTTTGTCTACATCGACTAATTTTTACCTTAAAACATCCTGGCAGCTGTGAAGGTTAGGACAGTTGTTTTTGAATCTGTTAAAAAGTGATATTTGTTTTTATTACATTTCAGTATCTTAGCGAATTTTTTGAATGAGCTATTTACTTACCCTTGTAATCTGGAGGGAAAACGGCGATAGATGCGTGACTTTATGGAAGTACAGAATTTTACGTAATTTTGCTAAAACGCTTGACAGGGGCAATGCTAATAAGAATACTGGTCAGAAAAAGTGGCTGATACACTTCTGTTTTAAGCATTTTTAGTCAATACTCCACGAAAATATTTGTTGTTTTTTTTATATATGTATAACTGAAGCAAATTTAAAACTGATTCTTGTTCTCTGAGATTAGTAGTATAGTAGTAGTAGTAGTAGTCGTTTGCATTTCGTACCCGGACGTAGCTCTGCCTAACATATCTGGATAACGCCCTTTCCTAGAGTTATATTTTTTTAAGCATAATTGGAACTGAACCTTTTCTCTGCGGGAAGTAGTAGCTACAGTAAATGTTCACTTTCCTTTCCTTTAGCGCTAAAAGGCTTGACCAGTTGCCACCGTGTAGCACTGCTCAAGATGTAAGTTCTAATCTCTCCATATCTTCTTGCCATGCTATTGACCTAATGCAGTGACAAGCGACACATTGTCTGCTGTGAACTTTTCCCAGGACTTCTATGGTAGAGAGTAACAACCCTCTTTCTAAGAACCACTCATTTGCTGCTTTGTTAACATTTTTAAATGCCCTTTGCTCCGCATGCTTGTCATACTAATCTATAGTTCATCTTGAAATGTGTTTTCTAGGATTTCCTTTTCAGCGTGGTCGTCGTCACATGCCACATATTTCATCCTTGGGCTACTCTCACTGTCATGCCATTCATTTCAAACCGTTTGTGTTTTACCCTGACAAACCCATTCAAGTGCAGATAACTGTCAATCATATGGATACCAGTGACAAATCGTAAGTCCATGACGCGGTAGTATCGTGGGTTGAAAATGTAGATAACGACGGATTCACTGCTTGTGTGATGGCGGCAGGATATAACGAACGAAAGTCGTATGCTAACGTGACAGTTGATTGGATGGCGTACCAAGGTGTTCCAGTGGGTGGCGTGACTGGTGAAGTGCGCATGTCACAGTGGTGGACTGGTACGACTTGTGCGACTGTCATGTTTCCTACAGCGAGTGGCCTTTGTTGGGTTTTCTTATCCTTCCCATTCTTTTCAAGATCATATCTTTTGAAACGCCTCACTTCTACTGAGGTCACTCAGTTAATAACAGATCGTTTTTAATATGCATCACCAGTGATTTGTCGTAATGGTGCAGCCGTACACTTATAGTCGAACAACGTCATGGTAGTACAAATTATTCTTTTACCAATTTCCAGCATATCACAAATGTCATGGGTTCCTTTTTGCAATAAATACGAAATTGATTCCTGTTCGTGGCTTTCTAAGAGTTAAGAGTTGCCTGATTCGGATTTATTTTTCAGGGAAAATTCTCTGTGATACCGTCGGTATTTGTGACTGCCAAGCATTACAATCCAGGATTAAAACGTGACGCAGCAAGCGCATGGATTGAAGATGTCACACAATCATCCTGTAAAGTTTGCTTGAGAGAATTGCAAAACTACGCCGGATCACACCAAGACGTTGTTGTTGTAAGTAACGCTAATCTCATGGAATCGAACGAACAGCGTTTTTCATTGGAAACTAAGTGCAGCAGATTGGTATCTTTCTCCATCTCATCTTTTCGCTTTTTTACGCTTCCAGCAGTTGGTCCAGCAGAGATGCACGATTTTTTGCTTGAAAATATATTTCCCTCCATCTGTTTCCTCTTTATCCGGCTTTGTCAACCCAACCATGTTATTGCTTTCTTGTAACCTAAGATGTCGGTGGCTGTTTTATACAAACCTTGTTGATAGATTACCATCTTATTTTCGACGTTGTCACAATCTTTTGGTAGTTAGGACGTGAGAATGAAATAGAATTCTTCCTTTTTATTGTTATTTATTTATTTATTTACTTTATTTCAGAATTGGTTAGCGTTTTCATATCTTGACGAGCCTCCCTTCTCAGAACACAATTCGATTTACTTTTCGAATGATAAACCTCCCGCGCAGAGTCACTATAATGCCTTCTGCAAGGTCAGTATTCCAGTCCTTTCATTAGTCTTATGGGTTTCAATTCCCGTCACAGTGCATTTAATTTTATTGAATAAATTTACTATCGGAGAGCAAAAGAAAACGGTTTCCCTATCATGTCTCTAGTGATGGTAGTTGCATTTAGTCAGTTTAGCAGGCTGCCTGTCATATTTCAGTGAATATTTAAAATGAAAATGAAATATAGATTATAAATGCCCTAATGCGGAAAAAGTCTTTACCTTTATGTAAATGTCAGAGACTGAATTTTTACAATTATGCAATTTCTTTTGACAGGACGCTTCTTTTACTAAAGTTTATAACTCAAGTCCACATGTGTTTGTTTCTGCCAATCATTCCACCAAAAATGGAAGTCAGAGTCCAATTCATAACAGCATAGCTGAGTGGGTAGAGGTATGTTTTTATTTGTTTATTTATCTACTTTTTAATATATTTTATGAATTTGTGTAACATACCACTTGCAACCACACTTACATGTGTTGTGTGCATGTTTAAAAACCTTATGAATTTCAAAATACGAATGACTGTAACTAACACTGTCTATTTAACAATTATTCCACGAGGGCGCGTTGGATATGAGATGATAGATAGCCAACGAGGCGCATAGCGCCGAGTTGGCTATAATCATTTCATATCCAACAAGCCCGAGTGGAATAATTGTTTTATTAAAAACGCCCCCAAAATCTCGTTGAATCGCCCCGACTAGAACAAACCGGAAAAGACAAGGGACTTCCGCTATTGACATGTCACACGTCTATCAAAACTGTCAACGCGCGAACCGGGCTCGCCTAGACTGCATGAATGAAAAATCAAAACATTGTGCGATGAACATTAGTTTTTTAAAAACTCATCGTGATTCTAGGATTTTACACAGCAGAACAGCTTAAAAAACCTGGCAGATAATGTGAAGGAAAGGAATTTTTAAGTGACAGCCGTCGAAATTACTATGAATTTGGATTTTCGGTGCAGTTATAAAAGTAAGAACAACGGAGAAAAACTACCGGTATTACCTCGGTCGCTTGTTATGAAGTTGTTTGAAGCCACAAGCTGGTTTTGCTCAACGAGAAAAGAAGCTATACTGCCGCCTCGATTGCTCTAGTGAATGGCAGCATAGCCTGTATTTGTAGCTGGTTACTTGTGATTTATATTCTTGATGTCGGATAAACAAGCTGCAGTTATCTATCGGCGAGTGACTCGATTGGCGAATGGCTTCGCGATCATGAAGAAACAACACTTTTCTTCTTTCCTAGCTGGTCAAGGTACTTTAGTTCCATGTGTTTTCATGTGTTTTTCGACAAACTTTCAAACAAGCTCTTGTGGCTTTTTTGTTTGTTTTTGTCTTTTTACTTTCGTTGAAATTGCATTTCTAGTATTCTAATAAATGAATTAAAACGATTTGCTTCGGGCGCCGTTCTATCCTTCGCGAAAAAAAATCTCAGCTAGCTTCCAATTTTAAACTGACGCGTACACTGACCATATATGGAGAACATGGTATATTAGCTCATATACCATAACGGCTAAGCCAATCAAAATGCTAGAATTGCATTATCCAATGATTCAGTTTTTAATAATTTACAATACAGAATGCGTTCTATTGAGAATAACAGCTTATAAAACACAGATCGTGCGAAAAACAGCCCAAAAGTTAAATTTTATGTTTAACTAACGATCAGGCATAACCCTTAGCTACTAAAATGGCCATGAATTATGGAAAGTCGTTAAAACTGTGTTTAAAAAAAAGTGGTGTAGCTGTATAGCAGAAGGTAAGCAAATGCTGTCAAACAAAAAGCAATGAGATAACGAAAACGGATGTTAAGCAAGAGAGAATGAGCTAAGAAAGCGAATCCCTGCGCCCCATGATGATTATTTGAAATCTATTGAAAGTTCCCACGCGTGCGATGAAGGTTATTTTTATCTGCTGTTTCCGTGACGCGCGCGGTCTACTTTCCCGTGAACGCGACATATTTCGCCTCCAAACATTTGAAGTTTGACAGCAGTTACAGCAATTATCGCATGAGAGGTTTAAGTTGTTGACATGTAATAACGCGCACTCAATTGTCCTCTTTCCTCTTCCCTTTGAAGCCCTGTAAAGCAAACTTGTTGAACAGGGTTGATCACTTCCTAATATGCGTCAAACTGAGAAATACGGAAAGTCTTCTGGTCAAGACCTACCTGAACTGTTCTATAGTTTTTTTTCTGCTAGCAAGGGAAAAAATACGCCGTCCGCCGTCTGTGTGAACTACTTAATGAGCTGATAAATATTCCTTTCTTGCAGTGCATCAACAAGACAGGCTTTCGTGCTTGTGTCAAAGAATTATATGAAGCAAAATATGACCCATTGTCAGTAACGTACACAGTTTTGTCAGGTAAGAGCTCTACTGCTACAAAACTAATAAACTTCAGTACTTACAAGTCTCTAAATGAAAAAAAAAAGGATACAGGGAATACACAAAAGAAATGCACAAAAACTGGAGGAAATAATAAAAATTGTATTCGGGTGATGATAAAAAACAACGTTCATCCCTTTTCCCAAATACCTATTAATGTGTATAATGGAGTGCTTTATAGCGGAGCTCTCGCGCGCGAATCGCGCGCAGCGGAGCACCATGGGTAAAAAAATGTGGTAAACTACCCATCCAAGAAAATTTGGTAATCACGTGACCGTACACAGACCGCCCGCCCGCCCGACCGTCCATCCGCACCACAGGCATACCAATGTAAAATAATTCAATCAACAGGTATGGCAACCCAAATGCAACTCAAGGTTGTATTTGGAAAGAAATCGCCTGGGCGCCGGACTTTTAGAAAGAAAAAACAACAACAAAGTCGTGTCTTTTTCGACATTATATTTGATGTTTACACTCACGTGGATAACCGAGAAAGAGCTAGAGCGAGTAATTGAAAACAAAAGAGACGAATTTTGTAGGAAGAAAAACATGAAAATTCAAAGCGGCTGTGAGACAATGAGAACTGCTAGCGGCCAGCAAGGTGAAAATGAGCGGCAGTGAAAAATAAAAGCGAACATGAACACAGGAGACAAAATATTGGGTAAGGACATACGACCATTCCTCCACAAAAATAATGTGTAACTAGTAAGTTTGACGTTTTAGTCCTATAAAACAGCGTTGTAGTTGATCAAAACAACTGCAAACAAAGACAAAAAGCGTGCTGCACGTGCAAATTTGTTTGATTTTGCTAATTAGAAAAAAGAGTGTGCTGCACGTGCAATTTGTTTTATTTTTTTGCTAATTAGATCTATTGATCTTGATGCCATATTCATTGCCGTCCCGTTTAGCATAATATATAGATTTAGCCACGGCTAAAAGCGAGGCTCCCATTAATAAATTTATAATTTAAATTAAACAATAAACTTGTATTCGAATTCCACAATTCAGTTAACTTTAGAGCACTTTTATGCGACTTTTGAGGGAAAGGCTACCTGATTTTAGAGAAAAATAATTTGCAAACAGCCCAAGAGTGAACCAAATCTTACATAGAGCTGATGGCCTTGTATGTACACCCAAAAACTGGTAATCATCTTCGATCACATTTAAGAGCCATAATGGTTCTTGATCACCGTAGATTAATTAGGCCTGGAAAAAAAATCAGGCCAACTTTTTTGCGTTCGACAAGTTTACTTTGCAAAATCTCGCCAACAAATCTGGGTACGTGTAAACCAACCTTTTATACCATTTATACATCACATCTGATGTGAAACAGTAGTATGAGGCACTGTTTTTATCGTACCGTCGACCTCGGACAGAAAGCAGTATTTCACAATACAAATTGCACTCATTCAATATTCATATAAACTGTTAAACAAATTTCCAAAATCACCTATACGGCCATCAGGTTCTCACTTTTGAAGTGCGAGCTGTGCGAGTGTTTGAATGAACATTAACAGAGTTACGCTCCAACATAATAAAGAATTTATTACGTTTATTTTTTATTTTAAAATGGTTTAACGCACGGCATTTTGAGTAGTACTCCGGGAAGCGTTGTTCACTGAACGACTGAAAACAATCGGCACAGGGATTAAAATTACAAGAGAGACTACTAATAATCAATAAAAAGAAATATAATTCGGTGAAACATATACAGAGACTACAATTCTCATTCAGGAAGACAAGTATTAAAGGTGTCTCTAAAAATCCTGAGTCTTAAAGCTTAAAGCTTAAGTCTTTGTTTTAAGCCGGCTTCCCGGTGTTTGCTTTTTTCAAAGACGAACTCGAGGCAAGAAAATCGCTCAAAGCTTCTTTTACAGCCACAATTAAAACTAAATATTCTTTAGAACGTGTTCTTTCTATTTGAGGTGAGAAAATGTCTAAAGGCTTTTAAAAGATCTGTAAGCTTTAATATAACAAACCTGATACTCGGTCAGATCATTGCCTCAAATCTTACAAACGTGCGTAAACAAAATAGCCGCATAAACTACGGTCGACTTCATTAAATTAGAAATAAAAAACAAACATCAAATACAATAATTACTCAGGCTTACCACTCGAGATGCAGCTCCTGGAAGGTTTAAAGTAAGGCCAGTATCTCTTCAGACTTTGCAACCCTCTTACGCATTAAGCAAGGTGAAAACGAAAACGATGCCATCCGAAATCGGATTTCCGACTTTGACAAGCGACGTATTTCTTAACCAAAAACCCAATAAACAAACTAGCCATGAATGACAGAAGACTCCTGATAGCAGCTGAATTTCATTTTGTACATCCAGTGCAAAAAGACAGTTAAAAACATAAGTTGGTACAAAACTCTGTCAGCTTCAGCTGTCAAAGTAAACAAGATTCAAGATGCTGCATAAATTTTTTGCATGACCTCACCTGTCAAATTTTGACCAATCGAAGCATAAAAATTGGACGTAGAGCGTGACCAACGCGTGACCATGGTGAGAAAAGTCAAAAGCAACTGTCTTCCCTGCCTGTAACAGCTGGCTGAATTTTCGTGTCCGAGGTCAGTTTGCAATCAAAATTTTAATTGTGCAGCACATAAACACAACATATTTCATATGAATTTAGAAAAAAATTGAACTTGAGCCTGCGATCACTTAAAAACTAGTAACTTGTCAGCGGATAACTTCAAAAAATACTTGACCTCGATGGGTCGACACCTGAGCCCGCGATACGGTCCAGTGATACTGGTCAGCGGGTACCCTGTTTTGACAGCTGTCAATTGATCAAAACATTGATGTCCAATATGTGTGCATTATCAGTTTTCCTGTGCTCCCAAACTAGTAAAAAGTATGAGATTGAACATTGTTCGCGACCTAGTAAAACAATTAACTGGTCAGCGGACAGCTTCCAAATAAATCACGTCACCTCTATGAGTTGACACATGAGCCCGCCATATGGTCATGGGATACTGGTCAGTGACTATCCTGTTTTGACAGCTGTCAATTGACCATATTGAGAATGTCCTATATTAAAATCATATATTAAAGATGTGGACTTGCCAAGACACGCCTGAGACACCCCTCCCTTCCTTTTCAAAGTCTCCCCTACCCCACCCATACAATCTGTAGACGCGTATGTACGTACGTACGTACGTACGTACGTACGCTCGGTCAATCACGTGACAACCAAACGAAAAGAGGTTGACCATATTCCATGGGTATGGGGCTCTGTCCCACGCGCGCTTCGCGCGCGCGGGAGCCCCGCTATTATACCATTAACCAGAGTTTCGCTTCTAACCCTGGCTAAATCTATATATTAATGCTTGCAGTTGTTTTTCTCTTATGTATTGCATTTATTTTGTCCTGAACAAAAAGCTTCTGCTTTTCCATTTCCTTTTTTATCGCAAAACCGGAAATAACAAAAATGCCTGAAGTACGTAACTGCTCCTAAAGCTATACATTTTAAGCAATATCATTTTGTAGTTCACTAATTCCTACTTTGTATACGCGCAGACATCTGTCCATCTGGATGGGATTACTTCAATGGATACTGCTATTTAACAAGCTCTGTATGCGCACCTTGGGTGACTGCTGTGTCCAACTGTTCAACTATGAACTCACATCTGGTAACAGTGCACAACCAAGAAGAAAATGTCTACATTCAGCACCGTCATAATGGAGAGCGATCATGGATTGGACTTAATGACCGAAGCGTTGAGGGATCATTTGTCTGGACAAACAAGGAAATAACCAGTTTTCGGTTCTGGGCTCCGCAACAACCAAACAACAGGAAAAACGAAGACTGTTTTCACACTCTGCACACTTAAAATTAAAGTGTAACATTACTCCAAAAAAAAGTGTAAAATCTTTGCCAGCCCCGGCAGCCTTTTTTTTCTGTGTATTATTACACATTTTATAATAGTGTAATTTAACACACAACTAGAGGTTATGTTTACACACCAATCAGTGTAATGTGAGTGGTTTACACTTTGGTCAAGTGTAAAATTGCAGTTCTTATAAGTGTAATAAAATACTAATAGAACAGTAATATTACACCGAATGATAGTGTAGTAGCTTTGCCAGCCCCGGCAGCCTTTTTTTTCTGTGTATTATTACACATTTTATAATAGTGTAATTTAACACACAACTAGAGGTTATATTTACATACCAATCAGTGTAATGTGAGTGGTTTACACTTTGGTCAAGTGTAAAATTGCAGTTCTTATAAGTGTAATAAAATACTAATAGAACAGTAATATTACACCAAATGATAATGTAGTAGCTTTGCCAGCCCCGGCAGCCTTTTTTGTGTGTGTATTATTACACATTGTCCAATAGTGTAATTTGACATGCAACCAGAAGGTTCATTTACACACCAAACAGTGTAACTGTGAATGGTTTACACCTTGGTCAAGTGTAAAATTGTACTTCCCATAGGGGTAATAAAACATTAACAGAAAAGTAATATTACATCAATTTATAGTATTAGGCAAAACAATTACACATTTGAAAAATATAGGAAATCACATTTTTAATCACTGAATAAGCAGCTAGACTTCTAACAATAAGTAAAAATGAAAGGTCAAGTGTGCAAGACATGGTGTGTACTGTCTAACTGCTTAGGAGTGATGCGTACTGTCCTATCACAAATCAGTGCTTAGGGCAGAGCCCGAGGAGGTTCAAGGTTTGAGCTGCAAGGTGATACCCAGGAAAGATAGTTAGCAGGAAGTCTTCCTCTCCAATTATTAGTATTTTTACAGTCATGGTGTAATGCCTTTCCCACAGTAAAAATGGATGGCAGTGCATCTTTTTTGCTTCTTCTAGATATTGTCCTCTTGTGGCTGCAACCTGCGTGACAAATGAAATTGAAAAAAAAAAACAAGACTTGTTTTAGTCGATATTAAAGTGTTCTTAATGTATTGTATCGGTCATGAGGGTTGAAAATAGGACTGAGTGTTTTGGAGTTCCTTCTAATTGAACTAACACAATAATGCTCTCTTGAACAACATGGTTAAGGCAAACTACTTAAATCAAATTTCATTCACAAAATAATTACATATTAGGTTTAAGATGTAAAAAGGTTTTTTCTCTAGAGTCTTAACAATCAAGTACATTTTTCCTCCTCTACAAAACAAAACACAGCTTCAGATATTCAATTCAGATATCAAATCACAAATTAAAATAACTCAAAACATGTGTTATTCCAATCCATGACCCCCAGTAACACTATAGGCGGGCCAAACCACCTGACTGAGTCATTAGTCAAAGGCGGGCATGAAAATTACCACCTTGCATAACTGCCTAGCCGGTGGACCAGAGCCATGATGAAAACAAAACACACTATTAGACTTTATAACTTGGTACGGAAACAAAAGTTTGACTGGTATACAATTAGGATATCCGATCACAAAATTACTCAAAAGACATGTTTTATTCCAATCCATGACCCCCAGTAACAGGCGGGCAAAACCACCTGACTGAGTCGTTAGTCAAAGGCGGGCATAACCACCTTACATAACTGCCTGGCCGGAGGACCAGGGCCATGATGAAAACAAAACACACTACAAGATTTTATAACTTGGTATCAAAACGAAAGCTTCACTATACAATATTATTCAGATATCCGATCACAAAATTGCTCAAAAAACATGTTTTAGTCCAATCAATGACCCCCAGTAACAGGCGGGCAAAACCACCTGACTGAGTCGTTAGTCAAAGGCGGGCATAACCACCTTACATAACTGCCTGGCCGGTGGACCAGGGCCAGGATGAAAACAAAACACAGCTATACGACTTTATAACTTGGTATTGAAACGAAAGCTTCAGATTCAATTCAGATATCTGATCACAAAATTACTCGAAAAACACGTTTTATTCCAATCCATGAGTCCCCTGGAAACAAGCGGGCAAAACCACCTGACTGTGTCGTTAGTCAAAGGAGGGCATGACCACCTCACATAACCACCTGGCCGGTGGACCAGGGCCATGATGAAAACAAAACACAGGTAAAGTAATGAAAATGATATTAAGCCTTTTTAAGCCTCGTGCAATTACAGGTTTTTGTCTGCGAAATCACATATAAAAATTAGGCAAGCTTAATATATTTTTCTGGTTTGGATTTATCTCTATTCTACATATCAAATACAAGTCGATGTACAGGTCCGGTACGAATAGCCACTAGGTATAATGTAAGAAAAATAAATAAAGATAACTTACATTATATCAACATTTGGGATCAAAAGGTGCAAAATTCTGTGTTTTATGAAGCATTTCTACCGATCATTTGAATAGTAAATGTATGGAATCAAATGTCGCGCGTGACATCACGATCCCCGAACAGTTCGGGTGGTACGCTTGTAATACACGTCTTTTGTTTGCA
This sequence comes from Porites lobata, assembly GCA_942486035.1. Classification (NCBI taxonomy): domain Eukaryota; kingdom Metazoa; phylum Cnidaria; class Anthozoa; order Scleractinia; family Poritidae; genus Porites; species Porites lobata. The sequence goes on from CALNXK010000265.1 coordinate 284,244, forward strand.
AAGAGCAAAACCACTCGAATTAAAAGTAATTAAATTCGCTATAAATATTTTAAGCTTCAATTTGTGTCTGCAAAAACAACAAGGTGATACAATGCAGTCTTCGCTGTTGACGTCATGTCACGCGACCTTTTGGCGGTTAAAAGCAAACGAACAACCAACGGCAATATTCACAAAACATTTCAGTCAGCTTATATCCAGTATTTATATTTCTAATGTTAGTCGTATATATCTGTCTCCTCTCAGGCTATTCTCCTAACAAGCCTAAACAAAAATTTGAGGCGAAATAGCGAGGTTATCTTAATTTCGAGATTTCAAAGCTTAACACCACACAATGCGCTTTTGATATCGCATCGCGCTCTCCCACAGTAGGAAAACCGCTCAAGGTGTTGCAGTACGGTAAAACAATACTTCAAAAGCCTCAAGAAATCTAGGGCCAGACTATAGTTTTAACATAAAACTCAGAAATTACGGAAAGTATACTCACCTCGAAATGCGAAATGCGCCGTCGTAATCTTTGAACATGAATGCATGGTTTTGCTCTCTTCTTAGCAGTCATTTGGAGCCTCCATCATCCTTTGCTCTAATAATCGGCCCTACATCCTCGTTAACTTGAACTCAATGAAGACTTTGAGTTAAAATCTTCAAATTTACGGCGCTTAATTTTAGTACAACCTTCGTGGAGGACGGTTGGAACAAAAGATGAAAACAAACGGTATTCAAGTGTCTTTATCGGCAACATCATCGATCCTGATTGCACGAAAATTCGCGCCCTGTCACTTAAGCTCCCGGTGACTGACTATACGTGATCTTTGGATCTGCTGCGGCTTTTGACTCAGTCACGTAATTTATGTTGCTGTAAATTTCCTCTTCGAGAACACGCGGAAAAGGAACATGGTCTGAATTAAATCGATAGTACAAAGACAATGGACAATGAAGAAAAAAAAGAAAAGAAAATAAGAAGAAGAAGAAAGAAACATAGTGTTACATTTCTCAGGAAAGATAGAAACCCGCACAAATGACAGTCCTGTCAATGGAGTGATGCATCGTTAGCGGTTTAGGTCATTTCATTAATTTAGCTAAAACACCTTTCAATTTACACATGTATACAAATGCAGTTGCGTGAATTTCGCACGATATATCTGAAATGAGACCTTAGACTGCAGCTGAAGTATATACCTGCTACATGTACAACTAGCGGCTCAGATAACTTATTCACGCGATGAAGATTTTCTTGCTTCGATATTTTTTTTTTTTTTTTACAAAAGAGAGTGGGTGTTTTATTCTATAAACGTATAAGTATGCACATGTGAGTGCATAATTACCTCCGCTGTGGTATACATTTACTCTGTAAGTAAATGTTAAAAATACCTATAGTTTCAGCCTAAACGTGGTGTAAAAATACTCAAAATAACGAGTATCACTACACCATAATTTCTGTGTAGTGTTTTACACCATAAAAAGTGTAACTTTATAATTTTTCTTTTCTAACAATACACTTCAATTTTAACACTTTTAGTTGGTGTTAAAGTACCCGAAAAAACGAGTAACACAACACTACAAATTGTGTAATATTACTCTGTGTTATTAGTATACTCTAACACCGATAGGTGTGTTTAATTCTATAAGTTTATTAGTGTAAAATTACCTTTACTATGGTATACATTTACGCTGTAAAAACGGGTAAAATGTACACCGTACCCTGCGTGTAATGTTACAATAGAAAAAATTGTAAAAGTATACCTTTAACTGTGTAATATTATCATGTTAAGAGTACCAGCTCTTTTACACTAAAGTTTGCGTAAAATTACCCGACATAAAGCGTAACACAACACTGAAAATTCTGTGTAACGCTTTACTCGTTAAAAAGTGTAATATTACAAATTTTCCTTTGTAACATTACACTTTAATTTTAAGTGTGTGGGTGCCAATGATGGCTACACTTGGAACGACGTTTCCTGCGATAACTGCTATAACTATACTTGTGTTCGAGGTAAAAGCGGTCATCAGGTCCGTTTTACAACTTACATTAAATGATCTGTTAGTTGGCACCTGGGGTAATCTTATGTTCTGTAAAGGGTTGTGGCTCACTTCAATATTTTATGCTAGGAATGTAACCAAAACAACAGAAAAGCCATCTAATGTAAGCGCACATTAATGTAGTATCATCTTTCAGTCATAGTTAGTAGAGGAGATTGGTTGAGAATGCATCAAAGCTTAAGATTAAGATTTTTTCTTTCTTTTTTTTCACAATAAATGAATGCGACGTTTTTGTAGCCGGCCTGTGTACAGCGGACGCCCCCTCCCCCTTTTTTGAGGTGAGGGGGCGTCTGTACACAGGCTAGGTTTTTATTGGTGAAAAGGATCAAAATGATAAGAATGCTATTGAACGTTTCACACCGTCGGTTGAGTCCAAACACCTCTAACAAAAAAACGTACTATTGTAATAAAGGCGCTTGTAGGGCTTTATAGCCATTCCACTGTTATTAACTTTGTTTCAGTTTATGTTTCAAACTCGTACGACTATATCAAGGTAAAAATGGGCATGCAGCCAAGCTTATTAGACAGTTGTTAAGGTGTCATAACGTGAGATAAAAGCATTGTGTCCAGTGTTTGGTAAAATTCAAAGTAATTTCGTTTTTTCTTTTCAAGAGTTTTATGATGAATTCAAGTTGAGAATCATTTCAGAAAATAAGCACGTAGCAAAGGAAATGTGAGTGAATGAAACACAGTGATTTCTTTTAGAAATTGACGAATGCACAACTAACTATCACAGATGTATTGTGAATGCTGCTTGCCAGAATACCGTGGGCTCATACAAATGTACTTGCAAAGCTGGATACTCTGGAAATGGCGGCAAATGCGTTGGTAAGTACTGAACTTTGCTTTAAATGTCTTCCATATTTTGCCCTTTTGCTTCGCAAACTGATCGACCGACTTAGTTGTCCTCTGTTCTGATTTTATTTATTAAATTATAGACTAAATAAATATGCTTTATAGTGGATGTACAGAACTATTATTACTTTTTATACCTTTTGTGGTCAAAACTTTCTGATAAGCCCCTAGTGGGCATTTAATCGGAATTTTGAGCAGTAAAAGAATACTTGCACTAATGTGTGCACTCTAAATCAGACAGATCTGTTTTAGCCCTAAAAATACGGCCGTTTCGATAAGTAAAATACAGTCCTATTTTTGAGTCTAATTTGGTTCCCTTAAATCAGGGCCAATACAGTCCAATTAGCTAGGGCTGATTTGGTCCCAGGGCTGAAATGGGCCCTAACGTGGGGTGGAATAGCCTTTTGATTGAGCTTTTTTGGCCTGGATTGTGTTCAAATGGCTCCAGGAAGGGCTGAATCAGACTTTGGCCTGCAGGACTGAATTGTCACCAGGGCTGAGACAGGTCTTTTTAATCTTCAGTGTGGAACAACCTTTTACACGAATTTTGATTCCTTTAATCAAAACAATTACGAACTTCCCGTTTGGGGATATATTTGTTTTGACTTAAGAACTTCACTGGTAATAACGTAACAGTTGATTTGATTTGAAAAACAAAAAAAAAGTCGAAAACGAAAATTTCACTTTTAGACCTCAAGGTCGCCCCAATTCAGACTGAAGGCAATAAAAAGCCCCAAGGGGTCTGACATGTCTGAATAGAGGAAAGTCGGGAGGAAATGTCAAGGAAGGTATTACCTTGTCTTTTTCGGCGCATACGTGAAACAATATTTCGCTTTAGTTTTAAGTACGTATATAAAATAAGGGCTATGTATCAAAGGTTGTGCGTAAACGTAAAACTTGAACCTCGCTCAACTTTTACACGCGGCCTTTCATACATTGCCTCCAGGGCCCTGACTGCCTCTATTATATTTACGCGCGTACATTTTACTTGCGTACGCACATAAATATTACGCGGAAGTGGAAATCCACCCTAAGTTCTTAATCACCTAACGATAGTTTATACATCCAGCACGTGCGTTCATTCCATTGCTTGTATTTATTCTCCCTGGCACCGGTCGTTCAAACTTTAGATAGCGCTTTGCATCGGATAAATCACAACACAGTGGATAAGTATTAGTGAAACGTACTGCGTTATCTACTGGATGGTGATTTATCTGGCGGATAGCGTTATTCAGCTTTTGAACAAATTGTCCAGGTAATTTTATAACACTACCATAGCCACACAAGCCATCGCGTTCATCTGTAACGTAGATTTGAAAGAGAAGAATGTAAAGGAAGAATTATCAGTTTACTTGCCTTGTAATCGTAAAATAAATGCAGTTTTATGATTTTCATGTAGATATCGACGAGTGTACAAGCAAAATCCATAACTGTGACAGAAATGCGTTATGTAAGAACACTGAAGGGTCTTTCACCTGCACCTGCAAACCCGGTTACAAAGGAGATGGCAAGAAGTGTAACGGTAAATATCTCAGTAGAACAGGCAATTATCGCATTCTCTGCTTTTAATTTATTAGACTGAGGCAAACAAATTTGTCGTGGATTCTTAGCTATGAACTGGAATTAGCCTAGAGTACAGGTTCAAGCCGGGGAATCTGTTCACAAGCATTATTATTTTTAATGATTTTCCTCCCTGGTAGCCTCAACTCTAAGTTACTTCCAGCAACAGGCAGGAATCACTGCTCATCTGGATGGATGAAGCAAGATCCGGGAAGCCGATTACCTGTATATTAATACTATTTTAAGTCTCTTTGAAAACGATTGCAGGCGCATTCTTCAAAGTTGATCTCTAATGTTGATATCTATTTTGTTGTAGCGACACGATCCTGCAAAGAAATCAAGGACTTAGGTATCTCCAATGGCGACGGGGAGTACTGGATTGACCCTGGAAGGACTAAAAGTCCTTTTAAGGCATATTGTGACATGACAACTGACGGAGGTATGGTTTGAGTTGAAGCTAGGGAAAACCCATTTTTTTCTAAAGCAAGTTCAGGAAATTCTCAATACCTAAAAATATGAACAAAATTCACACCGATAATTTAGTCCTTACTTATAACAACAGACTTTGTATGACAATTAGGAATTATTGGATGAGGTTGAGGTATCATCCGAGAATTATGCAGATCGAGAAGGCCTTCGGCCTCGGCGGATAACACCCCAAATGAGAGTATCCGGTTAATGACTTCGATAGTACAGGATTTCGCCAGACAAAAGGAACAGCAACAGAGAAGCCCGAGCACGAGTTACCTCAGTTGTTTTAGTACTGGTAGAGAATTTTACTGGTTTTGCGAAGAAAAAAAAAATACTTGATCTACTACCTAAAAACATAGCAAAAACAGCAAAACTACATCTCATACTTGAAGAATATCTTCAAGACTAAGAATCCCAGTGGATCCTGAATTTGCCGAGGAAAAGACACGTGAAATCCATCAGTTAACTGTCAAGTGTTACCATGGAGAAGCTGTTTGAATGAATAATAAGCCTCGTTTAAGTATCAACTTCGGACTAGCACCCGCCTAGCGAGTCACGAATTTCTTAGTCTCGGGTTCTTAGTTCTGTACAGTACCGCAAACGATTCCCAAAGTAGACCGCAAATGATCCTCAACCGTAAATGATCGTCATTGTCGACCGCAAGTGATCCAGTGAAAAGTAGAGGACTGGAATACAGTTTTAGGCATGGATGGTGAATGTGCTGAGAAATTGCACATCGCGTAGAACAATGAATAAATACAACTGTTTCTTTTAGTACAAAATGTATCTTTTTTTCTCATTTCGTTATTCAAGCATTTGATGTTTCGTTGCTGTGAAGATTTAGGACAGGAAGGACTTTAAGAAGGAAATGTTTCTTTCATTTTTAAGCTTAGGAATAGGGAAATATGACCCCGGAATATGACCCCTGTATTTATCACTCTGTAGAGGTTTTTGGTTTATTTCGAAATACGCTTAGTAACTGCAACTAGTTAAAATGTTGCGTCTAGTGGTAAGGACACTGTCGGCGCAAACCTGTGTATTCATTTTCCGTGTCTTTGCTGCTGGACAGACAGACAGTTACAACATTAGGGAAACAGAAACGAAGGAACGATTTAGTGGAAAATTTTGTACCCATGAGCAAAGAATTATCTTAATGGGGTTCAGTGTACTATAGCGAGCTTTTATCTGGGTTCGTTTTCAGAGACTTTCGCCGTTACAAAAGTTATCGTTTCCTAAAGTTGATACGAGGCAGGGTTTGAGCAATTTCTTCTTAAGAGTATTGCATCTAATTGAACTATAGTGTGTGAAGTTTAGTTCAGTGAAGCTTTGATGTTAAACAGCGATTAAGCAAGAGCTATTGTTTTACTGAGCATTTAAGTGTTTCCTTTTTTTTGTTTGCGTTTATTTATGTTATATTTACGGTTTCTTATATTTTCAGTCTTGGCATTTATTTGTTAAATTTATTCAGTTGAATTTTTAATACTTTTTGTTGCGATAGTAAACGTGACACGATGACCCAGTAACTTAAGTCCAGGCTTTCTGATTTTCATCTCGGGATAATTTGCGGTCGACAATGGGGTTCACTTGAGGTCGAGGATCATTTGGGGTCCATTTTGGGGATCATTTGCGGTCTGAGGATCGTTTACGGTCGAGATCAGTTGCGGTACTGTACAGTTCGCCTGAGTTATATTTAACAATGATTAAGCCCACGGTGGGTTTCCGCCGTGTGAATTATTTTGAACTAAACATTACTGCTTCTTTTGGCCCACATGACTGATAAACCAATGATAAACATTTATCGAATTTCAGGGGGATGGCTTCTTGTATCCAACGTTGTTTCGCACGGTTCTTCAACGACTCAGTTGCCAGTTAAGACATCGTACCGCGGAGTAAGCAGCAAAGAGATGTTACTTACAAAGAGTGCCATGAAGGAGCTGAGGAAGCACTTGCATTTCACTCAGATAAGATTTCACTGCAAGGAAGGAGGAGGTCGTACATTTCACATCACCACGGCTGCTAACAGCAAAGGTGAAGCTGCTGTGAAATACCTCAGTGGTGAGACAGATGTGATGCCTGCCTCTTGTGGCTCGTTTGTGATCATGAGTAATGATAACTCGCGGTTATCAAGAGCCTGCAAAGATTGGGGTTACGAAAACGGTTCTAAAAAAATAGGCAAATGGGGGGGTTTTGATATAGATCACGACAGATTATACAGCCACGCTGCTTTTGTATGGGCAGTTTACCACTGGCTTCTTGAACCGTCTGGCAGGTGGGAATGCGACGATTATAATGTGGGAGTGTCACGTGGAGATTTTTGGAAAATCTTCGTGCGATAGGAACTTATTGATTGAAGTCACCATAACGGAAGCCTTTTTAAATTTTAAGGGTCAATTTTAAAAGAAAGCTAACCACATCGGCACTATTCAACACCAGGATCTAAAGTAAAAACAAGCAAGAATTACTGCAATGGTCCTAGTATGAGTGAAAGGGAAATAATAACTCTCAATAAATGGCATCATGTAGTATTAGATGAAATAAAAATAAAGAAAGTGGGTGATTCATTAGTACCGGCTTTTTTCTTAACCCCCCGGGACCATGGATATGTGCGATTTAACGTAGATAGCCTGATGCAACAGTCAAACTAGCTCCATACCATTATTATTATTATTCCTGGTATTTCTGAGGGGATTCTTCATTCCGTTTCATACCAATCGACAGGAAATAAGTGATGTTCCCAATTGCTGAAAGTGCGACAAAAATTCTTTGTAAATGTACCTCCTGTAAGTAGTTACCACTGATCCTCATGCACCAAGGATCAATTATCGTTTCGAGTTAAGGGACATGTCTAAAGTTCCAATATATTAAACTGGCATGTAAACTGTCTAACGTTCTGAAAAATTAAAAATACATTTATCTAGGGTGACCAGTGGCACGAACTCTCTAGAGCCACCCTCGGCGAGTGAAAAGTAAAATTATGCAAATTAACTTTGGCTCGTTCCTACGCGGCTTCGCCGCTCCTATCTCCGGAGGGGGAGGGGGAAGGGGGAGGGGGCAAACCAATTACGTTTTATACACAGAGGCTCCGTTCGAGTTTCAACCCCTTAGCGTTTTCATCGTACCTTTTTTGACAGAAAAGTTACCCTTTTCATATACCTTCTATTGACAAATCGCACCCCTTTCACATATCTAGCCTAGAACACTGCATCCCTTTTAACTGCTGTGAATGCACTGTATTCTTTTAAATATGAATAAATCACTAAGGCAGGACGTTTTCTTGACTTCTACAAAGCCTTTAAAAACCATTTGTTAGCCCTTTCAGTTCTTTATACACCGAGTAGCAGATCTCCTTTCCCTTCCATGTACCTCAACTCGTCAAATCCCTTTCCTTTTATATACCTGAAATAGGTACCCCTTTCGGGTGGAGCCTCCCAGTACAGCAAATTATAGGGAGTACCCTCATCGGATCCCTTCTCACGCGTACTCTTGATATACTGTGACTCAAAAGAGAAATAAGAGGCTGCTCTTAGTCTACCAACTCCCATAGGCGACAGATCTATCCGAAACACCAAATTTTCCCACAAGAAGCCCTATCGTTAGGAACCTGTGTAAGCGACCTCTTGTGACCCCTTGCTATCTCTTTAAGCGACCACTAGACACCCTGCGTGATCTCTAAGTTCGCTGGATGTACTCCACGGTCCAGTAAAGTCGACCATCCACATTTATTTAAAGCATTTTTCTCTGCCACTATTCATATCTTATTAATATTCATTAGACTTCGTGCATACTATATAAGCATGTGTTGATTATTCATAGTTGTCAGTTTGTCTAACTTTGGTTGGATTCGCCCCGCCCTCCCACCCCACCTGTGTACTCTATTAGCACCTACGTGTCTTCCCCAGCGGGTTCACTCGTCTGGGGTGACTTTCCCATAACTAAATGCTAATGAGTATGCAGGAAGGATATTGAACAGTTTGAAGCTGGTGGAAAGAAAATTAGGTATTTATGCGTATTTCAAATCAAAAGGCTTTAATCTCGGGTTCAACGGCTGATCGATTTACGGAGTTGAAATTGCCAGTCCTTGCTTATGATGTTGGTCCCTAGACATTGACTACTTGCTTACGATCTAGGTACAACTAGATAGTCTGCGCAAAAGAATCTTGCAGTTGGTCAATCGTGCTGAAAGCTTTCAACAGTTCGAGAAGCAGCAGAATAACGTATGGCTGATTAAAACCTAATGCTGATATTTCTTAGTATTATGTAATGAATCAACCAATTCATCTCCATTGTTGGAATAATTTTCCAATCTACCAATTACCTACCAAAAATACCATTATTTGTAAATTTACCAATGATTTTTCAATGCTGAAGTAGTATTTTTTTTTTGACGATTACTATGTTATGCCAACTTGAAATCTTATATTTTCCTTTTTTTTTGGTAATTCATCAGTTTTTCACTTTGACAGTTTGGCTTCGAGGGACTCATTTCGGGGTTAGCAAATCGTCGGGACCGTCCCTTTTGCTATCTTTTAGTTCCAGACAAGGTCTTCATGATTTGTTCGGTCTTAAAATGCTCAGAGCATATGTGCAGACTCTTTAAACTCTTTATCAGCGCCAGGACAAAAGACGATCTTTTTTGTTATAAGATTATTCTAACTCGAAAACCGAAAAAGTTGAGGGAGGTCTGACCTTTTTAAATTATTTTTACGCACGAACATGACTTAATACATCATTTTTAACACACGTCAGACTCTCCAGCTTTAGTTCATGTGCTTTCAAAAATAGGCACCCTTTCCGTTAAGCCTCGACTTGAAGCTATAAAGTAGTCACCAGGCGTTCTGGCTCAAACAGTTGGAACTGGGCTACTCCGTTCGAAATACAACGTAGTAGTATAGGAGGGACCGGTTAGGCCTCTTTTTTGGGGAGGATTCTCATTAAGGTGGGGAGGAATACATTACCGCCGATGACGTCATAGGCTATTGTCCTCATCTCATGAATAAAATGTGGTGGATTTAATTAAGTATACTGGTTTGACCGGTTTGTCAGGTTCTATTTTTAGCCTGGTTGATATAACTGGTTTATTTTTGTTTTATTACATAACGTATTGTCTTGAACTCATGAATAAAATGCGGTGGAATAAATTAGCGTCGATGACGCAAGAGTCTTTTGTCTTTATTCATAGTGCGGTGGATTTAATTAACGTGTTCTATATTTAAAATGCTGGTAAAACCCGTTTGACAACTTTATTTTAGATCGATGATGTCATAGTTTATTGTTCTTGAGCTTATAAAAGCTCGCTTTCTTCCAAGCACATCATTCGCAAGTTGTGAGTAAGTTGAGTGCGAGTAGTCATGGCTTTCAACCAGTTCACCACTTTGGAAGAGTTTGAAAATTTCATCTGGCACAACGAGATACCAAGCGATCAGATTTCTGAAGCGGTGGATCGAATGATGACCTTAACATTTCCAGAAGAGGTACGTTATTAACGTTTGAATGTGATTGAGTGATAATTTCTTTTAGTAAGATGTAGTTCCATTCCAGGATCAGTCTTCCAGCATTCCCTTGGTGGATTCCATTATTCCACCCGAAGTGATGGACCCATGGAGCGATTGGGAGAAAGAATTTGAAACGGTATGAGTCCTTATTGAAATGTTATAGCATAATTATTGTCCGTCGTACTAAACTGAAGTAATTATTGTTCGTCGCACTAAATTCAGTTTCTGTTGTTGAAATTATTATTCCATTACACTTTTTCAGGAACCTTCTTCCAATCAAGTTCAGAGCGGCATGGGTAGGAAAAGAGCAGCACAGGTAAGTGTTTTAGTAAGTACTTTATTTCTCTAGCTTGTCAAGGTAGTTAATATACGATTCATTTGATGTTTTAGGATGATGTAGACATACCTCCTGCCAAAAGTGCTCGCCATGCATGTGAGACGTGTGGTAAAGTGTTTACTCGTGTGGACAACCTGAGACGCCATGAACAGACACATACCAACGAAAACCAACATCAGTGTGATAAGTGCGACAAGAGCTTTCATCGAATGTCACACTTGCAGCGCCACGTGAAACACGTTCATGAACGCCGAGCGGCTCAGCGGGAGTATAAGTGTAGTACCAGTGGAGAGACATTTTACAATCTGGCTCCATTCCGAGCGCACCAGCAAACAGCTCATACCAAACCCTCTTTAAGTAAGAAGCGTCCAAGGGACGAGGAAACAGGTAGGAAGCAGTGAACTTTTCTGTTGTATTTCAGTAAGATAAAATTATATTTTGTGTGAAGGATTAGTCGTAGGTAACTTTTTACTTGCTTCTTGCAACACAATAGAGGCTATGGCATGTTTGAACATGTCTTTTGTTTGAAAGCTGCACCGTATGCAAATTTGAGGAGAAGGCAGTGGAGTGGAACAATTGGATTAGTCGTATGCAAATTTAAGCCGTGGGATGTTAAAACAATAGAAGTCTTTGGTTTGCCTTTGTACAGAGGCTTAGCACATCATATTTTAGACATGATGGAACAAAACTTTTGTTCAGAGAGTGAATCCTACACAAATGTTAGGTAAAAGCAATGAAGTGGAAAAAATTGGATTAGTCGTATGCTAATTTGAGTATGTTAAACAATACATTGTATAAACAACTCTTTTGTGTTTCTGGATACCTCGTTTGGATTTGGGAATAGACATTGGAATTTTTATTTTCCATTTAGAGCCAAAACCCAAGAAAATGAAGCCCAATCCTATCGAGAAAAAAGCAACTTCAAGTTCCAGCTGGCAGGAAGATCCAAGAACCGTGACTGACTTATCTGAAGTCCAACAAAGTTCTGTTCTCGAGTACCGTCGCCACTGGCATCAAATCCGCACTCGTTTTAGCCGCCAAAACCGGCTACTGGACTGGTATAACTATCGTCTGTCTTCCCCACAACCTCAAGAGGTTATACAGCACCTTGACGAGATCTTTACCGACCAGTCAACCGTGTTTAAACTTAATGTCTCCTTTGGTTTCATTCTGAGAAACAACGAGACCGGTGCACTACAATATTACTATGCCTCCAGAAATAACGAGCAAGTCTTTGAGGCGCCCTTTCAAATCACAACTGCAGCCGATCTTCCACATGTCCGTGAAGCATTGCAGAATCTCGATGTCCTAGAATGGGTACGCCAACGTCGCCCCAACTCCAAATGGGTCGTAGAACACGTGACCAATATCACTTTCTTCGTCACCAAGCTACGAGGCCATCCGATAGGGAGAGGTCAAAGTCTGCCTCACTACATCGTGGAAAATCGCGGTATTGATGCCTTAGATCGAAACCGACAGACTGGTAAACCATACAAAGACATTCTCTGTTTCTTCCGGGCCTTGGCTGTTCACAATGGTTGTCATCCGAAAAATCTGGAGCGGGATGCCAAGCATTACTATGAGAAATATCGAGAATTTTTTCCTGAGAAAAAGAAATTTTGTGGTGTAAAGCTGAAAGAACTGATAGACCTAGAACACCTATATGAAGTCAATATCTTTGTCTATTCCCTCGAGCCCACCAAACAAGATGGAGAAGAAAATGAAGACGATGAACCCAATGATACCAAGCCAGAGATTGCCGCTGAGCTGATCCATCGATCTCTTTGCCACTATCCAAGTACCCTCTACCTTAACCTTTACCAGCGCCATTTCTCCTACATTAAAGATTTGAAGAAATACACCAAATCTTACTGCTGCTCTCGATGTGGGAAATTCTGGAAACATGTGGGTATGTTACATCGTCACGAGAGAACCTGCGAGGCTAAAGTCCATTACACGTTCCCTGGCGGTGCGTACAAGACGCCACCCACCATCTTTGATCTGCTCGAAGATGAAGGCTTCACCATTCCACCACATTTAAAGTACTTTCAATACAGAGCCACCTTTGACTTCGAATGCATGTTTAATCGTCAGACTGGCCTAAATAACACCGAAAAACTCACCTGGAACGCCAAGCATATCCCCCTCAGCGTGAGTGTCTGCTCTAATGTCCCAGACTACGACCACCCCAAGTGTTTTGTGTCAACTGGGGACTCCAAACACCTCGTCAAAGAGATGATAGACTACCTAGTGGAAATCAGTCAAAAGAGCTGCGACCTGATGAAGCAAGAGTTTTCATTCCTATTTGAAGCGATAGACCAAAAGCTAGAAGAAATAAAACAAAAGTCAGAACAACAGACCGGAGAGAGTGGTACAGACGTTAGTGTCCAAGAAGATAGCGATGATGAAGGAGAAGATCTTATGGAGACCGATGATGAAGAAGAAGACATAGAATCTGAGACAGAAGAAGATCGTGCCTTCCTGGATGATGAAGTGGAAAGTGAGCAAGGTGCCTCGTTTTACCGAGCTTTAGATCGCGAACGCGAGAACCAGAGTGATGATGAAGAGTATGTGGACGATAAACCAGAAGCGAACCATCCTGAATCTCAGAAGAAAAAAGTCCACCCTTTAAAGAAGCTGAGAGATCGTTTCCAAGAATATCTGCAAGAACTTCCTGTGCTGGGCTTCAATTCTGGAAAATATGATTTGAATGCCGTCAAAGAATTTCTGTTTCCTGTCCTGGTCCAGAATGAAGGCGTTCAGTTTACTATCAAGCGTAACCACAATTTCATGTGCTTGAAGACCTCACATCTTCGCTTCCTCGACGTCACCAACTTTCTTGCTCCTGGGTTCAGCTATGCCAAATTCCTGAAAGCGTACGAGTGTCGTCAAACCAAAGGTTTCTTCCCATACGAATGGATGGATTCGCTTGACAAGTTAGACCACCCTTCTCTTCCTCCTCACAACGCCTTCTTCCCTACACTGAAAAACGAAAACATCACAGAGCAAGAGTACCAGTACTGCACACAAGTGTGGTCTGACAACAACATGCAGACATTTAAAGATTTTCTCATCTGGTATAACAACCTTGACGTCCAACCCTTTTGTGAGGCCCTGGAAAAGATGTGTGCGTTCTGGAAAGACAAGAACATTGACATGTTAAGACAAGGTATTTCTATCCCCGGTGTTACCTTGACTTATCTGTTTACAACCCTGGAACCTGGCATTTTCTTTTCTCTCTTTGACGAGAAAAATAAAGATTTATACACCTTGTTCAAGAAAAATATGGTAGGAGGCCCCAGCATCATCTTCCACCGATATCATGAAAAAGACAAGACCAAGATCAGAGAGAGAGAGATAACAGATCAAGGCAAAGAACCAAAAATGTGCCAGAAAATAGTAGGATATGAAGCCAACGCGCTCTATCTCTGGGCCATCATGCAAAACATGCCCACCGGATCTTTTACGAGACGACGCGAAGAAACCAACTTCAAAAAAGAAAGCTCCACCAAGATGGCCACCGAGTGGTTAGAGTGGAAGGCACATGAAGGAGGAATTTTTATACGCCACCAAATGAACAATACAGAAAAACGCATAGGTGAAAGAAGGCTCCCAGTGGATGGTTTTCATGGTCCTTCACAAACAGTTTTCCAGTTCCATGGCTGCTGGTGGCATGGGCATAACTGCTACCTAACTAAAGGAAAAGAAATGAACGAAAAAAGAAAGAAACCAATGGCTGAGCTCAGGGAAGAAACTACAGCAAATTCAAAGTATATCAGAGATCAAGGCTACAATCTCGTGGAGATGTGGGAGTGCCAGTGGCGCCGAATGAAAAAAACTAACTCTGCAGTACAATATTTCATGAACAGAAAGTTTCTCCGACCCCTTGACCACCACCAGACCCTGGATCAAAATCAGATCATAAAAGCTATCAGAGACGAGTCTCCCTTTGGTGTTGTCGAGTGTGACATCACAGTACCTGACCATCTGAAACCCAAGTTCTCCGAAATGTGTCCAATCTTCAAAAATACGCAGATTTCTAAAGAAGATATTGGTGAATACATGCAAACCTTTGCCGAGGAGCAACATATCATGCCTCAACCTCGTAGAAGTCTAATAGGTAGCTATTTTGGAGAAAAGATCTTGTTGGCCACACCGCTCATTAAATGGTACTTGGAGCACGGGTTAGAAGTCACCAGGATTTACCAAGTGGTCGAGTACACACCCGTTCCTTGTTTCCAGCCCTTTGGAGAAGCTGTCTCCGACGCCAGGCGTGCTGGGGATGTGGACCCGAACAAGGCTATTATCGCAGATACAATGAAATTAGTAAGTATGATTTCATTTGTACAAGCATTTTGCCACTTTTTTTCCTTATGCAAACCTTATTAATGTTCTGATACATTATTTATTAGGTCGGGAATTCCA
The DNA here is from genome assembly GCA_942486035.1 of Porites lobata. NCBI lineage: Eukaryota > Metazoa > Cnidaria > Anthozoa > Scleractinia > Poritidae > Porites > Porites lobata. Next base: position 299,421 of record CALNXK010000265.1, read on the forward strand.
GTTACGGGAAGACGATCACGGACCAAGAACGCCACAGAGAGGTTAAGTTCTGCGAAGAAACAAAGACCTCACGGCTTATCAACACACCCTTCTTCAGACAGATTGACCGGATCGAAGAGAACACTTAGGAAGTCCAGTCTTGCAGGAAAACAGTCAAGTTGAATCTACCCATGCAAATCGGTTTTTTTGTTTACCAATACGCTAAACTCAGAATGCTTCAGTTCTATTTTGATTTCATGGATAAATATCTTGATCGTAGTGATTTTCAGTATTGTGAAATGGATACAGACTCTGCCTATATCGCGATCGCGGGTCCATCAGTTGATAGTTTAGTAAAATCAGAGTTAAGAGAGGAATTTGAAGCAGACAAGGCCAATTGGTTTCCACGAACCGACACTCCAGAACACAAAGCATATGATAAGCGAACACCCGGTATTTTCAAAGAAGAGTGGTCAGGGGCAGGAATAATTGGTCTCAGTAGCAAGACCTACTATTGCTTTGGGGACTATGATAAGTTCAGTTGTAAAGGAGTTAACAAGAAAACAAACGACATTAATAAAGAAAAATATCTTAATGTTCTGTTGAACAAACAAAGCAGTTCAGGACTAAATAAAGGTTTCCGTGTAGTCAACAATAGCATGTATACTTATGAACAAGTTCGAGATGGGTTTTCCTACTTTTACCCCAAAAGAAAAGTGTTGGAGGATGGAGTTACCACTGTGCCTCTAGATATATAAAATTGTGTTTCAAAAATTGTAACGTGTGTGATTCATAAATAAAACACTTTATAAAAAACGCGTTTCTTGTAATTCTCTGACTGAAGGCGCCAGTGCGTTTCCCACGCACAACTTCCCCACGCGAGATCTCCACGCGCGCCCAGGGGAAAAGTACAGGGCTAAAAAGGTGCCCTTTATGCCCTTTCTGCCCGATCTGCTCTCGAAAATAAACGATAAATTCGTGTCGCAAATAGATTTGTTCAGTTTAAAGTCTGCTTTCGTACCGTTAACATGAAAAAACTAAAATGCAAGCATTGTCCTCTTCCCGGCTGTGGGTCAAAATTTTTAGTTCGATTAGCAAACCATTTGGCTCAGGTACACGAGCTGTCTGACTTAGAGAGAAAATATTGGCTCCAGTTTGCTAAATTACAAAATACCACCATGGTTCGTGTATATGATAAAGATACTCCACCAAAGACCATTTCTCTATAAATAAGAGCAAACGCAGTTGAACCAATCAGTTGTCAACATGGACCCAAGGTGGAAACACCCCTTTCCTGCTATTGTAGCTGGCCCCACTTGTTGTGGAAAAAGTCAGTTTGTCAAACACCTGTTGGAATCTGGAGAAGAATTAATAGACGGAGCTCCTGAAAATATCATTTGGTGTTATGGGATATACCAACCGGCTTACGATGAGATGCTAAGGACTATTCCCAACATCACGTTCGTCGAAGGAGTTCCTGGTGATTTAGAATCCATGATAAACCCAACCATTCGGAATTTAGTGGTCATTGACGATTTAATGCAGGAGCTTAGCAATGATCAAAGAATTACCAATTTGTTTACTAAGGGCTGTCATCACCGAAATTTAAGCGTTATTTTCATTCTTCAAAATATTTTTCACCGGGGAAAAGAACTGAGAGACATGAGCTTGAATTCGCATTACCTAGTGGTGTTCAAAAGCCCGCGTGATAGTAGTCAAGTCAATCATTTAGCAAGACAAATGTTTCCCGGTCATGTCAAATACATGCAAGAAGCGTTTGAGGATGCAACGAAAAGGCCCTATGGTTATATATTTTGCGATCTTAAACCGGAAACACCCACCGACTTCCGGCTGCGTACGAATATTTTCCCCGGGGAGACTCAGTACGCTTACGTCAGAAAAGTATAAAAAGCGTGAACCACATCACATTTCTTCAGTTGAGGATGGCACAGCGACTGAGAAAGAACCACGATTTTCTGAAGCTGCTTGTCAAGTGTACCCCAGCTCAGCGTAAAGCCATTTTGAAGGTGGCTGACGACGCTTTAGTAAGAACCATTTGTGAGTGTGTATTCAACGTACTTAAAGGAACAGTACCAGTCAGTAAGCCAGCCAAGAAAAAGCTTTTGCCTCACAAGAAATCTTTGATCGCTTTAGCCAAAAAAAGTACACCACTCGATAAGAAAAAGAAATTGTTGGTACAACACGGAGGAAATTTTTTAAGTGTTTTGCTACCTCCCGTTCTCCGTGTGTTAAGTTCGATTCTTACCTAAAATGAATCACACAAAGCGTATGGTTCTCGTGCCCGAGAACACCTTGGAAAAATTACAACAACGCCAGCAGATACTAACCCCACCCGTCACACAAACTCTGAGAAACTTGGATAGTGAAATGACCGATATTTTATCCAGTAAAGAACTTGATGATGAGGAAAAGGCGAAGCTTTACAATCAGGTGTTGCAACGGTACTTGACTTATTACGATCAGCGGAAAGGCCAGCCTCTCCATGTGAGGTTAACGACCCCTAAAACAACAGAAACCCCCAAACCAGTTGAGAACGCAGAATCTACAGAGGAAGCTTCCCCAGATAATTCTCTTCCAACAGCAGTAGAGCAGGAGGTCATGAAAAGTGTACCCAAAATTTACAAAGCCGGGGCTAGACAATCGTTGGATAAAATTAAAGAGCATCAAGATGTCTTACATTGGAATGATAAAGGAGAGCTTTTGTATGAAACCAAACCCATTCCAGGTTCTCATCTGGTGGACCTAGTCAACGACACATTGCGCCACCGCAAAGGATTTGAACCAGTGGGGTGGTCCGTGTTTGCGAGGGGTCTGGCCCGAATGAATGCCCCGGAAAATCTAGTGCGTAATCCACAGAGGCAAAGTGCTGTTCGAGAATTTAAAGCAAGAGTGAGAGACGAAACCCCTAACAGTCCTTCCCGTTGGCTACCTAGCCCACCTGTGACGGTATCCCCCGTGAAAAAACAGCGGCGAAGAAATGCGAGTCCGCGCCCTGAGGCTGTGCGCTGGTTACGGTTATAAAATCACCACAAGAGACATTATTATTATTATTTTTATTGTGAATCATCTCTTTATTTTGTTCACTCAATAAAAGATGTTGAAAAAAATTACAAGGTGTTTATTTATTGAACTTTGTGCTGGGCTTGTGCTCTTTGCTTGCTTACATCAGTGCGATATTTCGGAAGACTTTTAGGGAAATGTTTTTCAATAAATCGCTTGACAAGACTATCATTTTTACGTGTGTTATTAGAAAAACGATGCACAATTGTACTCATACTTATTTGCCGACTACGATATAAAGCAAAATACAAACAGTAATGTCCGCAGACTTTTGAATAGATGCTTTGTAATGTCACAGTATTAAAAGTCCACTGGTTAGAATTGTTGTTTAAAAAGGTAGTAAATGTTCCTGAGTATTTGCTGGGTGGTGATCCGTAAGAATCGAAAAATTCTCCCTCTTGCTCCTTGGTGAAATAAAACGCCACCCAATGCGAACCTGGCTTGTCACTCGTGTCCACATTGGCGATAAACAGGGCTGGGTAATGTGAAACAATTGCAGGAAGCAGGTCTGAGGGATACACGCCTTGAAACACACCTCGTGTAAATTTATCCTTTCTCAAAATAAGGGTCAGTTGAGTAGTGTCCATTTTTAGTTTGTGTAGTCGAACAACACGTTGCGGTTCCCGTCAATTTCAATCACGTTTTGGAATTCAGCGTACACGATAAGGTTAACCGTATTGGCCAGTGGTTCCTTGAAATGAAGCTCAGTGCGCAGGTTACCTTGCTTTATTAGCTCAAAATGGTCACCTGAGCAGTGGTCTGGGGACAAGTCAAAGCAGAATGCTGTGTAACCAGAGCCATAATCGCTTCTACTGATCTGATTACCCGCATCTTGGGATAGCTTTCCAGTACCTGAGAACAGACTTTGATAGCCCGCTATTACATTGTGACCTCCAGCCTCGTCAAAATTCAAGAACAGGGGTTTCCGAGGAATTTGCTCTCCGTCCACATAGACACCCACTTGAGTTAGATTGTGGTGTTTGAAGTTGAACGGGTTGGTACTGTAAGTTCCATTATATGCCTGAGTATCCACTAAGACCAGCACGATTCGTTTGGGGATATGACCCAAAAAGATGTTGTCGGGGTTAAAACTGCTAAATCCTCTTGGAATAGACAGCACTTTACAATCTATTCGGCGAACCGGGTACTTGGCGCTGGAGTGTTTTAGTGCAGCAGCATGGCCAAGTATAATAGAAGAGGTCAATTTCACCTTGCGAACGAACAAGATGGCTTCTGTGATTACCACCTTGAAAGTTGGAGCGGCTGCTGATGACATCAGACAAAACGAGTTCTTGGCTCGGTTCAGTTTGATTCTTAAATTCACTCCGTTTAGCATCAACCGGTCTTGAAAGAAAATGTCGCTATGAATGGGCCCCATCATATCTACAATATGACTTTCTTTAGTGAAATCATAGCGAACCTTTAACCCCTTGTTTGCGGCATCGTCTGCAGCCACAGGGTTGGCAACATCCATTTTTCCAGGGGTATCTTTGTAAAACATGGCCATAGAAAGTTGACTTGTCTTTGCTTCTTCTCCGTAGTTTAGCAAGGTTTCGATCATGGCGCGATAAGGGTAGGTATTGGTGGATGGAGAGATCAATCGCTCGTTCAAGGAAACGTCCACTTGCGAAAAAAGGGAATGTAAAAACAGGTTCACGGGACCTACTTGTGTATCGGCATCTATGGCGGTTCCATTTGCTTTTGTGATCTTGGCTTTCACAAATAACTGAGTACGTGCCAAGTCCAAATACTCATCTCCGGTTCCCGAAACATAAAATTCGATCGGACCACTGTCCGTGATGTTACTGATGGGGTGGTACTCGATCCATTGCCCTTTGGTGATAGAGGTTTGTGTTGCAGGAATCGTAAAGAGATCCAACTCTGATTTCGTACATTCCTGAGACTCGTAATGCACAAAGGCCATAGTTACTTCCAGAAAGAAAATTCCTCCTCGGGCTTCTTTTGCTGCGGAGATGTTTTGCCTTCTTGGCTGGAGGCGAAGTGATCTTGGTTCCTTTCGCTTTTCTTTTTATAGATTTTTTGCCAGTTCCTGATTGTCCCTGCAATGAATTCTGGGAAGGTAAACCGAGGGCTTGTTTCGTGCGCTTGTGGACTGCTGTTTTAATGTTATCTCCGTCAAGAACATCTTGGACAACATTGACTCCTGTTTGTAAAGCCTTTTTTCCAATCACCTTAGCACCCTGTTGAAGGTGAGGCATCGCCCAGCGAAACAGGCCTCTGAATATGGACCCTAGTCCATAACCCCGCTGAAATCGAGCACCGTGAAACGCTGGTAAACTCCCACCTTTTTGTTTGGCTTGATTAACATAGTACTGTTCGTACAACTTGTGATTTGGAGTGTGGAGGTTTTTCATCTTTAAAAGTACTGAGGTGCACTTTGACGAAAATGAAGTGTTAACAACACTCTCCCAAACTCAAATGGTACAGACTCCCCTGTGTCTGTCTTTATATTGACTTCGACAGTTTCAAATTGCTTTCTGCTGACAGGTAAATATTGGGGGCGCAAAAATGATTTACTGACTCGCTGCCCAATCTTTCCTTCTACAGGAACAATTCGAAGCAAAGGTACCAATGCATCTCCAACATATTGTGACTGAATAAGATCACAGTAAATGAAAAGGTCGTGAAAGCCATACTCCAAATCCACTTGTCTTTCAGCGGTAGAGGTATTAGAAATAATTTCTTCTGGTGAAAATCCCAGCAGGTATCCAATGTTACCAAAGAAAAGTTCTACGTTATTTTGTAGGTGAACAGTCACCTTTCTAGTGAAGGTATCGTAGGAAAATGTTACATCGTTATTGAAACGCTTTACATTCTCGATCAGCCCTTTCATCTTTGATAAGATATCTTCAATGGAAGAATAATGACCCGGTGGTATAATTAGGACCTCCCATACTCCGGACAATTCTTGGTTCCGAAGGAAGAATCGATTACCAAAATGGACATTATTCCAGCTGTGAGGATAATGAAGTTCTGTTAACGCTACTTCCCAGTCCCCCGTCAAGCTAACGGTCTGAGGTAAACCAACATGGTACTCCGTTAATGTGTTGTTGGGAAACTTATCAAGACTGCTATTGCTAGGGAGATGCAGATAAAACTGTGTTACCTCCATCGTACCCTGTGTTGAAATGAACTTTTTAATCTGGGTATTCTTAATTTATTAGAAACCGCACACCAGTCATTTTATTATTTCCTTTTCTGTTATTCACTACACAAAAAACGCATAAATTACAACTTCAAAATATCACTTTCTTGAACCCAGGAATCAAATTTTGGGTCTTCGTATCCTTTCCATCTCACAAGATACTCTACTACTCCTTTACGCTTTCTCTTCCGCAAAATCTTTTCGACGCGGTACACATCATCGTTCTTAATAATTTTCTGCAATTCAAGCTCATAAAATGTTCCATCTAAGATTTCACCTGCATCATCTTTTAGTTTATAAACGGGTACTTGACGAGCCATTCGCTTGTAAACAGTAAAAATTTCTTCCGTAAAATTAGGTAAGTATGATTTTTCAAACATTCTCTTTACTTTGCTAATCCTGACGCGATCTCCCACTTGAAATTTAAATCGCACAGGCTTTTGAACATCATCCCCATACAAAGTATCCCACACTTGAGCTTCATTCGTTTTAGTCACCTGACTCGGTTTCATTTTAATACTTCGGTGGTAGGTGTTATTGTAAGAAGATGCTAACTGGGGTAATACATTAATATAGGTGAGAGTGTTTTTGGCCGTGAAATATTTGTACATCTTATTCTTAAATGTTCGGTTAAAACGCTCAACCACTGAGGCTTTGAGCCCAGAGTTAACAGTAAAAAAGTCAATGTCGTTGTCACGCAGAAATTTCTGGAACACACGATTCAGAAACTCTGTTCCTTGATCCGTCTGCAGTTTAGTAGGTTTGCGACCAGTAGAAAGGATCTTTTGAAAGGCTTGGACCAGTTCTTGACCTTGTTTTGTCTTCAAAGGTAACACAAAAGCGTACTTGCTGAAGATATCTATACAAGTCAGTAAGTATTTGTAACCCTTGTTGTAGCGACTGAGATTTTGAAGATCGACCAAATCGGCTTGAAATTGGGCATCTATTCCAGGAACGATGACTCGGCTTCTCTTGTAACGTCTTCGCGCGGGCTTGTGAAGAGTATAAACATCTTGCTGACTCAACCATTCTCGGACTGGTTTACGCGATATCTTGTTCTTTCCTTTCTCTTTAACTGCTCTGTAAACAGCATCTAAACCACCGAAACTTGCGGGTTGACTTGGGTCGAGATAAATGCTGGTCAGTGTTTTCTCCATCACAGAACTCGGAATTTTGTACGACTACTCTACCACCACAGCAGGCTAATACGCAACGAATGCGGCTAAAGATGTGTTCAAATCCAAAACTGGACGACGGAGGACAGCAACCCATCGCTGATGATCGCTATGAAGGTTCAAGCCCGAATGATTTCTTTCCTCTTGGTGTTTACTTATATAGCTACTCTCGAATGTGGGTGAGAGTGGGCACGAGAAAATTAAATAATAGTTCCCATTCCTCCTCGGTTAATTCTAGCTGATGCGCGAAGTTCAAAAATACCACCAATCGTCCCCAGTTTACTTTTGAAAAGACCTCAGAGTGGAGTTTTTTCAACTTTTCTAGACTCGAACCCGGCATATCTTTAACTTTTTGTTGAAGCATTTCCATTTCACTTGAAGACACTTTCAATGTTTTGGCTTGTGCGCGATACAGAGAAAAGTCGACTCGAAGCAAAGACAGAGAAAGTCCCATCTTGACAAAGACAGAGACAAACACACACTGACTCACTATTTAGTCATAAACAAATTTTATTACTTTTACAAACAAAGCTTGTTTTTGAATGTCATTAATTACAGAGTCATAAAAATACGGCAACCAACCAGAATGCTTCGTCAAACGAGACAGCCAATGAGCGTCTTTCTAATTCCGGTCAACCAATCAAAACAACTATGATATCATAGTACCCCGGAATACATATGACATCATCTTCCAAAAATAACTAACCTGTCAAACCGGTTATACCAACCATGACCGCCACAAGATAAAAATAGCACATGACGTCATTGATAAACCCGTCAAACTGGATATACTTAATGAGATTCCACCGCAAGTTAATGAGATTCCTGCGCATTTTATTTATGAGATCAAGACAATAGCCTATGACGTCAGCGACGTTAATTTATTCCCCCCCACCTTAATGAGATTCCCCCCCAAAAAAGAGGTTAATTCGGTGCGCCCTATACTACTCAACGTCACTTGACCAAATTGTTTCCATGTACTCTAGTTAACAAATTGACGCCAGTTTTTTATCGTCTGTCCTCTTATTGATGATAAAATGACATCATAACATTGTCAAAGTGTTGTGGATCCACGAGCCGCATACAATAACAAAAGTTCGAAAAAGTCAAATATTGCCGGTAAAAATGAAGACAACACAAGAAAATTTGACTTTTTACGCGGGATGACGTAGTCAGCCAGCGTCTTAAATTCGGGAGCGCATTCCTTTCGTTTTCTTGGGAGTCAAAAATTGCCTTGGTTTTTTATCTTTCCCGTATCCCGCGCCCGTCCCGAAAAATTGTGTGATTTTTATTGGCTACAACTTCAAATCACGTGCAAGTCAGGTTGAGCAAAGAAGGGAAAAGTAAGCTTATACAGCGTAGAGAAGGACAAAGACCAGGGGCACCCAACGAGGATATAGTTCAAAACCACTTAACATAGCATTGTTGAACGTGTTTTAGTATTAGTAATCGCTACACAAAAACTACAAAAGACATTTATGTCTGTGGAACTATTTGAAGAGCTTGAAAGCGACATCGAGAAATTCTCCTCCCTTGGTTCAATTCTTATTATGGGAGACTTTAACTGCAGAGTAGGAAAACACCCGGACAGTGTTTGTCAAGAAGGTAATCAGATAATAACAAACGATTTTTCTGAATCTTCGTTACGCGCCACCCAACGAAAAAGTTCTGACAATGATTTGAATAATCATGGAAAACGACTCTTGGAAATTTGTAGAAGCGCGGATTTAAGAATTTTAATTGGTAGAATTAATGGCGACTCGTTAGGCAGACTTACATTTCATGGTAAATCGGGAATCAATGTCATTGATTACTCCATATGTGACCAAGATTTGCTACGAAATATAACATCTTTTGTTGTGAAAGAGCCGAACAGTTTATCAGATCATAGTCCAATAATAACATGGCTTAAGGTTAACCGTCATTTAGATAATGATTCATCAAACGAGGCAATTATAAATGATTCTTTGACTCCTCTACCAAAACGGTTTTTTTGGGGAAAATGATTCGTCACAAAAATTTAGAGCTACATTACAGTCTGAAGAGATTCAAAGAATGATCCACGATTTTATGAATACTACAACAATCACGAGAAATGTTGACATGAACCTTCATGCTGTAGAAAATATCCTTATTTCAACCGCCAAACGCTGTTTGAAGATCAAAACAGCAAAAAAGCGACGTTGCAAAATATCTTCGAACAAAAAATGGTTCGACAAAGAATGCCGCTATAAAAGACATGAACTGCGGAAACTTTCTAATCAAAAACATAAAGATCCTCTAAACAATACCCTCAGGGAAGAGTATCGCAACGTCTTAAAACAATATAAAAACCTTTTGAAACATAACAGAAACGAATACTATAGCAATAAGATTTGTGAACTTGAAAATACGGTCGAGAATTCGAACAATAAGAGCTTTTGGAACTGTTTGAAGTCAATGGACTACAAGATGAAGGAAACCTACACCCCTCCAATTTCTGAAGAAAAATGGACGTCCCACTTTCAATCTTTGCACTCGAACGAACCCCTTAATGAACAGCAGGAGGCAATTATAGATGAGTTGCAGAATTCAAAGGATATTACGACACGATCTCACTCCTTGGATTACCTCATCACTGAAAGTGAAATTCGCACTACAGCTGGAAAACTCAAAACAACAAATCTTCTTTTTCAGACAAAATCAAAAACGAAATGATCAAATCTAGCCTAAACGAATTAATGCCTGTTTATCTAAAACTATTTAACACGGTCCTCAACTTAGGAACTATGCACCAAATGTGGTGTGATGGCCTCATTACACCAATTTTTAACATGTCAACATGAGTGTTCTCAAGATTGCCAAGCTCAAGATGTCCCTAATGAAAATATTTTGTTTGGAGTTATTAAGTGTCTTTTTCAGGTCATAACAAAATTTGATAGTGTATTCGCCGGGTCATCGTCAAATGAAAACGAAAATGTTCATTACCTATGTTTTCTCCTAAAAGTGAAGTCATTCATGAGAAGTCTTCAAGTGAAAATTTATCTCGAGAAGTCAGTATAAAAGAAATTAAAAAAGATGAACAGTTGGCGCCTGAGTCTAAAAATGAAGAAAATTTCGAAGTAAATATCGTTGGGGCTAAAAATAATATTTGTGGTGAATGTCGTGGCTTGTCTATCGCAAGTAGCCCAGAGACAGGA